>UZAM01007587.1:0-10760 GCA_900618415.1 Soboliphyme baturini
GATAGTGGCGATTTTGTAGGTGCTGTAACGTATTCTAGTTTGGCGCAATGCATTAACTCAGTGTATGTGTCCTATGCACTGAAAATATTTATATACTTTGAATATAACCCAAAGTTCACCTGCTTAAATTGCCTCCTTTCTCTCTAGGGATTAGAAGCAAGAAGCGGTGCAATGTTGCGGTCGAGCTCAGCGTAAAGACTGCTACCCGTCTTACATTACGGCGGCATTGTTGTACGTAAATCATATATCATTACGGTTTTCGCTGTGTAAATCCCTATCAGGATTTGAAAGATGATTATTTTGTTTTGTACAAAATTTTTTGAACACATTCGAATAAACCTAAAGTGCAGGTCTGATCAGAAGTTGTTCTGAAGATTCATCCTCCGGTTAGAATTCAGATAGACGCCCGAGTATAGCTCTCATCGCAAAACACTTCACATTCAAAAGTACAAACTGTTTGGTTGTAAACGTCAAAGATGCGTTATTGAATAATTTTTGTTATAAATGCGTCGGATTGGACTCTGTGATATGCAAATCGTCTTATAGTTCATATGTCCAACATACGTTAAACAGAACAACACATGTTGCTGCATCATGGATGATCGTCGATTTGGCACGCCTGAATTCCTTGATAGAAGTTCGAAGGAACTTACACCTATGGACATCATATCAATAGGCAAAAAAAGTATTTTTTCACACAGAAAAAGATGGCACATATAATGAGGCTAAATCAGATTAGATTAACAATAAAAAAATTTCGCCTGTGAAAGATTGATATGCCGAGTCAAAACCCGGAAATCTAGTCACACCTTTTGCTGTTTGAAAATACAATTATTTTTTTGCCTACTGAATTCCTGTTTGATACATTTCACAACGTTTTCATTTTCACAATCTGTAACTCAAAATTCTTCCTCCACAATTTGCCATCAGAATGCTTTTCTTTTAATCAGAAATGCCTTAAAATGTATAGAGAATTGTGTGAAGTTCCTTGCAAATCCGACCGGCAGAAGGCCGACGGGACGGGCAAGATTAACCTGGTGCAAATAAATGGAAGGACTCTGTTTCAGACTCCAGTTGTCTTTTGCAGAAGCTCAGACCCTGGCACAGGATCGAGAACGTTGGAAGCTCTGTCTGGCGTGTCTGCCTCCGCGATCCGAAAGTAGCGGCGATGGAAGATGAAGAAGAAAAATGAAGAGAATTGTGTAAGCTCAGATTATAAGCAGCCTATCGTTTCAGGTTCATTGTCGATTCACTTTGGGTTTGAAAATGAACTCTACCATAATTCTCACTGGCATGCAAACGTTTATCCATATTACAGCCACTTTCCACTTAAACGTGATCGTGTTACTCTCCTATTTAGCATCAATTTTAGCCGTCAACGGCTGTTAGAATAACCCGTTAGTGATGTTAAGTTTGAGGATGTATGTGCTGGTCCCCTTTACTCTCCATGCACGACGAATCCTTGATCTTCAGAAGAGTCGGCTGATTACTGCCAGAGATGTGCCAACTTTTGCAGCGCATGGAGATGAGATTCCGAAGTAACTTACAGATGAACACTCGACAAGAAAGAAACAGCTCAGTCAATCGAAGCTTCTATATCCACGGCGCACAACAGGATGGAGACGTGTGCGCCTAATATCTGGTTGGCCACTAGCGCATTACCAGCAAAAAACCGTCCAATCAAGCAGAACAATAGCGATGCTATAAAATTGACCATCACTGTCCACAGGATATACTGACCACGACGTGTATCTTTACTTACGTCTGATTGCCATAGAATAAAACCCTATAGTAGAAACAGTCGCGGATGTGTTAGATTTACAGATAATTTATACACAAAATTCATTCTGCAACAACCTTATTAAATATAGACAACATCAGATACTCGATAAATACTGTTACTATTAGAAATAGCAAGACTCTGACGAGACTGGCATTGTTTCCTCGCTCACAAAACATTCAAGTTAGACTTTATTGCGAGTTTTGTTAGTGTTTTTGTTTTTAGTCATCGTGATCCAAAGCTGACTGTGCTTTACAGTTACAACAATCTGAATTTGTAACGTCTGTCAGTTAAAATTGATGTTGAGATTTTTGTTAATCGCTGTTAACTACATCTTCATCACAAACACATCTGCCTTAACAACTGTTTCCATATTTTGTGCTGTTCTTCAACTAACGCATCTACGGTCATTGAAAAATTCCAAAGTTAGAAAAATATTTTTATTTATCGTATTTTTTCAAGCCGTTGTACTAAATTTAGGAAGATGTCGGTCTGTTTGTCCTGTCAACAGTTTTTTTTCAGGATACAATTCATCAACAACAGGTCATTCCTACCCCGGTCATACAATCGCACTTCAAGTGACGATTGTGACACAGCACTGTGGAATACAGCTGAGTTAGTTTTGTGACTTGTCAGGGCAGCAAATGTTTCCGGACAAAACATGAGCATCATAGCTGCGACTGATTACAGTAAAGCAATTTTTGTAATCGTTTTTTGCAATTCGATCTTTTCACGTTTCATGTAGCTTATCAAAATGTGTGATGACAGCCCGTTGCACCTGTATATCTCGGGATCGATGCCGCCATCGTCAGCCAAAACATTTATGAAGTACCAAAAACGTACATTTCCTGCATTCCACCTTTTCCCATAATGTCTTCACTGTCGGCCGTGGCGTGGTCTTTAAAAGTCTGTTTTGTTGATACTGATTTCTGCCCAACATCCACATCGCAACACATACGCCTTTGTATGGGTCATTAGGCCGCTTGCAGGGTCGTTCAGCAGCGTTACATTGGCGTACTCAAGGTTCATCAGAAATGTTCGCTGATATGCTCCGCTGCATCGCTGGTTCACAGATATGTGATCGTTGCTCCTCAGGGTGATGTTTTTTTGCATAAATTACCCCGCCATAATATTTAATGACAAAGATTTAGGACATCTTGCTTTGACATATTTGACTGCTGCTTGGCAGTCCGGCAGTGATTCTGTAGGTGTTCGGATGACACACTGACCCTTATAGATATTCCATCAGATTTGACCGAGGTTTTCCTAGGTTCTGAGTTCGAGTCGAATAGAAGTCATTTGCCCTTATTCCTTCCCAGCTTGATGAATAAGTACCAATTCACTACTTAAGCTGGAAGAAAACATAAAATACACACTATGGTGTCGACAAAGCTATAAATATAGCTCTGAAAATAACTATAAGGCATCATAGCTGGTAAGATGGAGACAAGGTTTACAAAAATTCAATCAGCCTCATGGAAAAAATGACACAAGTGAGGGTGTAAGGGAGACCGACAGCTGTTACAAACTTTTCTTTCTCTAATGTGAGCATGTATTGCGATCCGCTGCACGTGCACAGTTTCCTCTGTCTAACCTCTTAGCACTGTAATCAGAATAAATATTTTTTAGCGTCACAACTATATCTTACGCTTTACATCACAACAGTTGCAAAGTCTTGAAATCATACAGCATTGTACCTTTTGTACTTCGATGTATGCATACCAAGTTTTTTCATTCTCCATGGATCCGGTATCATTCGAAAATTCGTATTTCCGAGCAACAACGTGTACAAAACGAGTTAAGTTCTCTACGGTCTGCCTTCCTACAAACAACTTAGCATAACGTGTTTTACTAGAACCTTAAGCGACTAGAATATGCGGTTCCGCACTTCCGGAAAATCCTAGATTTCAGATGGGTAGCAAATCATTTTTGTGCTCTTATTTCTGTACTTGTGCGAGTTCATTTTGATCAGACACCGGATACGATCTCGGCAAGGTAAGTACAAACAATTTCGAATGCATCTTTCTACATTTCAGCAAACCAATGAGAACATGCCAAAAATTACAACACACAACAAATAGGCAACAGGCAAAATCACCTGCTTCGAGTTTGACTATACCCTGGAAATAGTGGCTTCGGCAAAACTGTTCTGTCGATGTTCTAAGTCAGAATTCGAAAAGAGCTTTCGAGAAAGGAGGTCATCAGGAACACTTTCGAGGTCACACTCCACTAACTCTTTACCGACATGACATCGGAAAGGTCCTTCATACCAAAGAAGGAAAATTCCGAGTTTCAGTCGCTTTTCGACCCAAACAAAGGAACTAAGGATTATAGATGGCTGCTTTTGGTTATAACTTAGAGAAGCTATCTCCATGCATGGTAACTGTCGGAAAGATTCACGAACTTTTTAATCAAACTTTGTGTTTAACCATAAAATATTGCCAAACAATTTAAATATTTGAAGCGTCCACCCATAGGAAAGATACGACAGTGTTGAAAGCGCCTCACCCTTTCAAAGTAGCACTGTTGTAGTTTGCATGCGGCCTTCAAGACTCTAGTCTTCACAAGCATTAGACTCAGAAACACAAGTTTGCTCATCAAATCACAGATATAAGGTGATCTGCTAAGAGAGAGTCGCATGATAATTTAACTTCACAGAAGACTAGACAAAATCTTTGTTTAATTTAATATTTAGTAAGCATCCTGCACATCATAGTCGCGTATTTTTAACTTACTATTAATTCTTATATAATCAAGAGGTTGACTCAAACGAAATATATACCGGTTCATTGCTAGGATGGAACAATTCGTAAATCCTTCACGGCGATAACCATTCGACTGCGTTTTGTGCGACGGAATAAACGAAGGCAAATTGTATCGCAAGTAACATCTTAAACAGTTTTTTCTATGAAGTTCTTCAAATCCCGAATATGTTGCAGAAAAAACGAACTTGCTCGCCATAAAGTTAACTTGTTTCCGTTGTAGCTCGATGGCCGACAGAAATGTGTTGACTGGATGAAAGAGCAGGTAGCAACGCGTTGCTGAGAAAATCTAGTTACTCAATACAAATGACGCCGTGAAAAATAATGATTTGCTACTACTATTTCGAAAATTACTGACAAATGAATGACCAATCATTACTGACCTAATTTCATCCACATTCATGCATTTTAGGCGTAAACATGGAGATAGCTCTGGAACGACTCCAGTGTCAAATCCATGTCACGCACATCTGACAGAATTGTGAACTACAGCTCCACCTAATTGATTTTGCCGCTTATTGCTACTGCTTGCCCAGTAGAAGGCCAGTGGGTTCAACGATGTACCGATGAACATAGCATTGAACGCAATACCGCCATATCCACTACTGCCATGTAAACATAATCAATCTTCATAATCCGTCCTTGCCTCTGATACACAGACGATGATGACAATAACGTTGATACGACATACATTGGCATTTCAGACTGTTGTAATAGACCCCCTCAGAGGTCTGGTGGATCCAGAGACCTGACCCTTAGGACAATGTAAATGGGTGGCCATGTGATGATAAGCACACACCAGGTTCACGGATGATAACACACAACAAACGAAGAAACAGTACGTATCTCTCTCTCTGTTTGTATCGCCTGTTTTTGTATCTTCCCCGTTCAGTGTCGAGAACAAATCTAAGCGCATTCCGTTCTATTTCTAGATCCGCTTCCGGTCCTCACCTTCTCATGATGTCTCCGCTGAGAGCCCCGTCAAAGGAGCCGGCAACTTATAGCCGCATGCATTCGAACCGTCATTTTCCCACGGCCTTGCCGTTGAGAACCCTGACAAAACAAAAGACGGTCTCATACGACCTGTTGCATGATGATTAGAAGAAAGGCGATTTGAGAAATGCCTTATGGTTTCCCATTCCCAAACTCTCACTCATCACAGAACGCCTAATTTCATTTGGCATGCCAGAGGCTGTTCGCTAATGCATTTTCGGTATTCCCATTGCGGAGAGCAGTTACGACCAGCGTAATGGGTTGTAGCCAAGTCGAAGTTTCATGAAGGCAATTTTGCTTAGTCATGACCAACTGTAACAAATCTTTAAATGGTGAGTTGCCATAGCAGAGAGCATCATGGAACGCCTCGATGCAGTTGACTTACGAGGAATGCACACTGACGGCACAAGAAAGACTACTCGATAGAGAAGTAGTGGATTGAGTCCATTGTTGCAATGCATCACTCAAAATGAGGGACTGTCAATTAAATTAAAAACCTGACGAGTCTCCATGCTACATGAAAGGAATATGAGCGGCATCAAATAGATTGCATATTGTGATTGCTGGCACAATAATTTTAATCATTTATAAACGGTAAATGTTTTTTGCTTTGTCATTCTCCTTTGCGATGATCAACATCCGAGTAACGAAAATTCACGATGCATGATATTTGCAAATGATATTGGGCAACTTTTACAACCATGGCAACGGTTATATTCCTCCCAGAGAGCAGGCATACCTCAACGAGCTTATTGCTTGTTTTGCATTGTCTGTCCCACCCTCTGCAGCCAGTGTACGGTTGCGAAAAAAATAGATCTTTAACATATTCTCATTCTCCTGTTGAGACGTTTCATCAAACCAAGACAGGTGCCCGTCTCTTAGATCATTTAATAATTTTCTCAGCCCGGTGGTACGATCGAACTTTGACGATACTGCGCAGACATGTTACACTCAGACAATGACAGCCTAACTCAAATCACGGTTCTTCAAACTGCCCTCTTTCCGGTAGAGGTGATTAAGGAGGTTTCGACAGCTGAAAAACTCAGCAGATAGAGAAAAAGTGGAACAACCGTCCTAAAAAGAACATTAACCTCCCTTTGGCGCAAAACATTTGCCTAGATAACAGCAGACCATTGATCTGAGCATGTTAAGTGAAGCAACACTGTAAACCATAGCAGAAAAGAACGGAACCTTCTCCTCGTGACTTCGTTTATGGTCTCTCTCATTACAGCAATATCTACATCGCCCCTCCATGTCGTTTAGCAAATAAGCGAGGTTTTCACCGATAACCACAAAGCATGGGTTTGCATCAAAAAATTTAACGTCGCAAATTTTACTCGTTAACAGTGCTTTTTCCTTAGGCTATTTCGTCTTATTTAGGACCCTGCAAACAAAGAATGAGCGACCTCACTTGGAAGAGATGCATTACGTCAGGTACAAGAAAACTGAATTTAAACAACCTTTCTGGCCATAACTTCTAGGCGATGTTTACCACAACTGCTCAAAAAAACGGGCGTTCATGATATTTGGTGATGAGAGAATTCAGCGTTTACCAAAGAATCAAAGTGGGTACAAACTTCTAACTGATGATGGTTGATTTATTGCAGAGAAGTTAATGCACAGTGGATACCATTCAGTCTAAGCAAGCAATCGATCCAATTACTAAATCAAAATAGCAAGATTTCGAGGTGCAACATTTCTAAATATATATATTACAAGGAATTATGCAAATTAATCACATCACCAGAATACCACAAACTTAAACATAACTGAAGTACGGACTGCTACATTTTCAGTCACATCAGTTAATTTCGAAGGACGTCCATCCGTCCGGATCGCGGAGGCAGTCGCGTCTAAAATATTCCAGATTCCATTCCACCGTTTGCACTTCAGCAGAAGATAATCCGAGTATGGAACAGAGTCCCCTCAAACACTTGCCTCAGGTTAATCTTTGTCGTTTCCGGATATTCCATCGGTTTGCTGGACATGCAGTACTTGCTTAAGCTTCCTTTCTGAAAGCATCTCCAGTATGTGGCCAAACCATCGCAACTGCCACATCTCGATCTAAAAAATCAGCGGCTGAAGACGAAGGCTTTTACGGATGCCTGTATTCCGGGTCATGTCGAGACGCGTGGTTCAGCAATTCGTCCCAGAAAGCTCATTTCAGCCGTTTCTACCGGGGATTGATGTTTTTTAGTCAAGGCCCACGACTCACGACCGCAGGTAAGCATCGCGATGAAGATCCATTTGAACACAGAGAACTTAGTCATCAGACTCACCTCAGTCACAAAGGCCATTCCAATTCATCGGTCGATTTTTTCCTCTCATTTTCCATCACCAGTAAACATTATCATGTGATCTTCTCCACATGCTCCACTGCTTCTCTGTCTATCTGCAGTGCGCAACGATCAGGAGAACAAGAAAAAGCCAAACCTTGCCTTTTAGATATGTTCACATACATGTGACACGTCACAATCAGCTGCGAACCTTTCCAAAAAGCACTAAGATCCGATTCACAAAATGCGAAGAAAACATGGTAGTTTTCAGGTATATTTATGCAGTTAAACAATTTAACAAGTAACATTTTCACAAATGCCAAAACCCTTCGATCGCAGTGCGAACCGTCCATATATCGTCTTTAAATTGAACATTGAACTGACAATATAATAACAATCATACCGTAAAACAATAATTAATAATGGTAATCATCATCTCTTATTTCGTCTATTTCATTTGTATGGCCTGAATCGAAAGTACTGTCCATCCCTGACAACGATTTCGCTTTATGATAGTGAACGTAAACAAAAAAACCAGTTGCGCCGGCAATTAAAATACAATTTAAAATTACACAAAAACATAAAACGCCAGTTACGAGAGCAGAAAAAGGAATTTCCGGTTTGCGGCCATACCCGAACAAAAGTGACCTAAAATATCGTACCCAAATGCCGTCAAATTCTATAAAACCGAACGCAATACAATGATTTCTAATGACGTAAAACATGGTAGGCATTTATTTGATTTGGGATTATTCATTTCGAACAAAACCAGATTGATCCAAAGAATGCGTCTGAAGGGGAGCGGGGAGGGTGTGATGATTACAGACACAACCGATCACTGAATGCTTGGATCTTAATTTGAATGCCGTCATTTTTGGCTAACTATATTACGTCAAACTCAATGACATTCGGATAGGGGCCACCTAACTAAAGATCCAGACCACTGATCATAAGTTAAACAGCAACAATAGAACCATCGCAGCTCATTTCGAAGAAAACACAAGATCAACACAAGTTTCCGATAGCATGTCCAACTTTAACCGAATTCATGGACAATAAAATGACAACATTTTCTGGCACTGATCACTAATATAATGATAAGTCATAAACAGAACCATTCTTTGCTGAAATGTGTGCAATCAAGGTTGATCTAAGACAAAATTACAGACTGAAAATAACTTGCTATGCTCTAAAGCATTAAGTGAAGGAAGTGAACGGTTCATCAGAAATTACAAATATGTCGAAAACCAGGGATCAGATATAATGTAAAAAAATCGAACCATTAATTTCACGGGATAAATACCAAAATCTGTTCGCACCCCGGAGTATGCCGCAAAACGCATTTCTTCAAAACCAGAACTGACGGTGTATTGAACCGCTGACTACGAACCATACTTGAGCAGTTGGTACTCCTTTATGTTACTAAGTAAACATACTATACCGCGTTATCTGACACACTCTCGCATTCATGCGCTGTTATACACAAAGTACTAGCCTCTGAAGCATCATTGTTAATGAAAGCGAACCTGCTGTAGACAAATCACTTATGCGATATGAATATGGCGTTGGTACATGTGCGCAAATATTACTGCGTCGTGGAATGCTTTAAGTCTCATAGGCAAATAGGAGCAGACGAACAGTGCAATAATGCCAAAAATCTGATCATGTACGAATTAAACATTAAAAGTAAAGAATTACGTTCAGTGCATGACATAAACTAAATAAAAGCGAAACAAATATCGAAATCACACTAAGATAAGTTCCAGCCAAAAATAAAGATCACAACGCGTTTACCAAAGATTTTCTACTGGTTAACAGCGATACAAAACTGTTAAAAGCTGGACTACTTTGGGTGTGTGCATACTTCGCGAAACGCTGCTACAGCCTCATAGAAAAGAAAGACAGAAAGACTTAGGCGGTCGTTCAAATTGCCGTTCTTTCGTGCAGAAAATCGAACATGGAACTGGTAGTTCTTACTGTTTTCGCACAGAGTGCAACTCGACCCATTTTTGTAAAAGGTAAAAAATGCAACTCAGCCGCTGCCGGTCACAAGCCCAGACGAAAAAGGACAAAAGTTGGAGACCTTGCTGAAGGTTTCCTTAAACCTACCTACCTGCCCGTTATGGCACTGACGTCATTAAAAATGATGCCAGCTGGGTCGTCGCCCGAGTCACCAAGGGTTGAGCAAACTGATTGAGGACTAAGGCAGGGTGGTAAACGTCGACTATCAGAATCTGCTCATCAGCTTCAACAGCCCGGGGTGTCACTACAGAACAACGGCTGCCGAAGATCGACTAAACGACGATCAAAATACCAGTCACCACAGAGTAGCTACCTTCTATGAAAGAAGGACGCAGACAGAGCGAAGCCATTAGAGCATGTCAGAAAAGGCTCCACGATAACGATACCACCAGCAGGAGCTTACAATCGAAATTGGAACATATCCTCAATCACATGGAAGAACAAGAGTTAGTTGATGAGGCTGTAAGGTATTAACTCGACATAGTTGGACTTTCGTCAACGAAGTGCCAAGGTTCTGGACTCCTGAACCTCAGCGGACGGAAGCAAGCAATTCTACTCAGGCGTTCGATATCACGACTCGCGCTCAGGCCGGCGTTAGTGTTCTGGTAGAACCCAACATCATAGGTAGAATCACTGCCTGGAAGCCTGTCAGCGGAAGGGTGGTAATCCTCTGACTGAAGCTGCAACAGGCTAAATCGATGACCTTGGTACAGGTCTATGCGCCCAATTTAGAGGAAGAATATGAGACCTTCGTTAAGGAAGTGCGGAATACGGAGTCCCTCGTACTGATGGGCGATTTTAATGCGCACATCGGACGCTGAAAAGTGGAACGGCATGATTGGAAAAAATGGCCCTAACGACCTCAACAATAACGGCATGAAGTTGTTGCGGTTTTGTGCAAACAACGGATTGTCCATTATGAACACC
>UZAM01007587.1:23667-34240 GCA_900618415.1 Soboliphyme baturini
AAAGCGTGAAAAACAAACGAACAGCGTCTAAATATATCATAGCAAAGATGTCTTTGAAACATTAAATATACAACGTATCATCAAGTAAATAATCTAATCAGGAACTGTTGTCTGCAAGAAACTTATACGAATCTTCGCCTGCATTGAGGCAGCAAAAAATTTTTCTAATATACTGAACATGATGCACGATTTCATCATGTGGAAGATGACACGATGCGTTGGTATGTGACAAACGGCGGGACAACGCATAAAATATTTTTATTAACAATTCCATCTGACGTTTCGAATCAAGCTCGGTCGATTTTCAGAGTAGCAATGAGTATGGCACGTCATGTTTTCATGCTGATCGAATGGTGACGCGCATGACTAATGGTGCTGCGCTTGCTATTGGTCGCAAGCGGCCGCTTTATGCTTGCGGTCCATGTATCGCCGACGTCTGTACCACCGATGCAATTGGTTACACGGCTCAGTAACGTTACACTGAGTTTGCGGGATATATATTCTTTATCATCCATACGCTATGTCGCAGCCGCAATTTTATCATTTACCTCTGGTACTACGCATTTTATGCAAAAAATACCACCGTATACTTCGAGGTTAGAATTTTGCTTGTGCTATCTTCGCGTGTCTTTGCCACAAAGTCCGCAGGGCTTCAACGTACGACCTGAACAGGACGGCAGGCGTAAGAATAAGGTCATAGAAAGATTCCAACGATTACGAAAAACATTCGATTGCAGTACTGACTGTAAAGAATCTTTCTAAAATTGACTTTGGCATGGCGTTGACAGAATTTTCATACGAGGTAGAAAAATGCCACGGCAGTGAGGCATTAGACACCTTTGAAAACCGAGGTTACGCGCGTTAGAGGACTATAGAAAATATGAAAACAGTCCATTTAGACAGACGAGATGGAGACACAGAATATGACCTTTGTTGTCGTAACGATGAATGTTGCCTAATATCAATGTAAGATACTATTTCAAAAATTCAGACATCATAACTTTGGATTAAGCTTATGTTTAAGCTCTGGTAGCGTTGGATGACTGTGACAGAACAATTCAGTATGGCCAACTGAAAACAGAAATCACTGTTTCAGCTTCCTTTTACTGTGGGCTAAGCAGACCCGATACGGAGATTGGTGGCAAGAAAAAAATATCTTGGTGTAAATCAACAATTTATGGTATCGTATGACCGAAAACGAGGATATTTGTCATGACTTGATAATAAGTCCTCGTTACTGCGCATTCGTACAAGCACCGGAAAGATGCAATATAAAGAAAGATTTTCGACGCAAGAGCAGAATACCATTTAAAAAGGAAACCAAGCTGCTACTAACGCTAAGCAGATGCTGCAATCCAGCAGACTGTTCACAATTTGGGCGAATGTAGATTCAGGATTACCGAGCTGTACAAAGCTAGGATTGAAGTTTTCTAAACCTCATGGCACATCTGTAATCCAATGGAACACCATAAATTTCTTAAATCCAATCGTTGCAGATGCAAGAAATACCAAAGACCTCTTTGATACCACACATCTTTACGGCTAATGAAGTAGTGCTACAGTTATCGAGGTAACAGATCAGAGAGCAAATCAGCAAAAACTAGCAATACTGTTCTGAAAGGTGACATCCGACAGAAGCTGACATCTGACTAATGGCTTTGCATCAGACAAAATGAACTTTTCTCTGTCGAGCGTATGTTTCTGGTTGTACAGACTTTCAAAAAGGCAAAACAGGGGCAGTCACTAGAGATAATCCGGATGTCGCAAAAAAAAACCACGCGACAAACCATGTAGCTTACTTATATGTCTACTCACACTGTACGTGTTCTTCTATTTCCAACTCTACTCTAACTCTTCAGGGTTTAGGGTAAGGACGACGCCGTATCCAAAAAATACATATCAGGCATAAAATATAAAAAAACAATAAAGCATAAAATTCATGAATAAAAATGAGATTTTTGTCCTATGGCCCAAAACGTGGCTTCCAATTTTAACACGTCTGTCTACTCACGTTCGTGGAAAACGCTCAGAACACGCAACTATGCAGTGAATGGCAACGTGGTGTGACGATCGAAGTTGTGGAAGATATTGCAAGAATGAAGAATGGAAGGCAGGTTTTAGGAGACGTCGAATCCTTCGGCGGCTACTAACAGTCAGTCGCAGGAAATCCGTGTCCTTAAGAGCGTGTTGGACTCGACAGACGGCTTTCATGATTTTTACCGACTGAAAGGGCAAAAGCAGTTTACAAAATTGGTAATATTCCATATGATAACCAGTTGTATACGGACCAAATAGTTATGTTTGTTTTCTGGGATGCTGACGCACAGCACGTGGCTGACTGGTTTGCCGTCGATAAGGTCGGCATGACGAACGGCCTAAAAAAACCTAATCTTTCTGACTTTTTAGAAAAGCTAGGTTGATGGACAATCAACTGAAGCAGATGATGAAACAAAGTACGCAAAATCTTCCATGCACTGAGATAACCAAACAAAGTGCTCCGTAAGTGCTAACCGACGGATGATGCGAATCTTGGACTCTAAGCCCGAAGGTTAAACTTCAGTATGGGACGGTACCTATTGGGAAAAAGAGAAAAAATTACGAACAAGAACGAATTTTGAGAGAGCAGAGCATATAAACGAGCCTGCGCTGTCATTAACAGACTGCATTCCAAGAGAAAACAAATCGCGGGATGTAGAACGACCTCAAAACCTATGACAGGATGAACTGAAGAAGGTCGTAGGATAAAGATGGATAGGAAGAATCACAGAAAACGAAAAGTTCATGTCAAAGTCTCAGAGAAGTTTTCGTTCAACAGTGCGCTGAAAAACGCTTATGATGAAGAAAGTGCTTCTGTACGATTTCTTCTCGTATCCTTCCGTTTGGCAATTATTTAATGCTCACAGAAAGTATCAGATAAATGTCGATGATTTGCGGGATATCCTAGCCACATAAGCGACTAATAATGCATGAGCTGCCGTAATCCTGATTTCGCAAATTTCGTCGCTGCTAAATGACTGGTAAACTAAATCATTTTCATTTATTCTATCGCATCACACTGACGGAGATCAGATCCTTCCTCTATCCTGTGCCTTGTGACTTATGAAATCATAGCTGCAATTGTTCTTTACGTCAAACACGTGTGAAAAAGGGATCATGATAATTTTAGACCTGGTAAGACTCGAATGAGTCATGTGGTGCAGAGGTGCCAAAGAAAAAAACAACTACCAAGAGTTAAGTTGAAAATAACTCGTAATCAACTTTTCAATAGCTCGACCAATGCAACTCTCCTACGAATCTTAAATCGAAAATTTAATGCGAGCCTTCGAACATAAAATAATACTTCGGATACAAGGTCAGTTTACACCTGAAGTTCGGACAACTTGCTTTCTTAATGGAATAACGCAGATATTTGTAATTAAAAAAAAGATGTCAATGTGGTCTTCGAATTATCATACTGCTAACTTCAAACCTTCTTCTCACAAATTGACAGTTAGTGCTGTCTGTTTAGATCAACCTCCAGTGTGCCCAGTTCAATGTCTAGGTGTGACTGTCCTTCAAACACTGACGCATCGCCAGCAAGAGTGCTATCAATTATCAGACTTTACACTTCACGCTTAACAACAGTCAGACGAACGTGACGGCGTGATGACCGTTAACAGTGATCAGCTATGCAAACATAATAAAAACAGCCAGTGTAATGAATGACAAGTCATCACATGATTTAGCTAATAATGTAAAGAGCCACTCAAACGTCGACAACAGTACGGGTATGTGCAAATGTAGAAAAGTAGGCAGTAGCAGTACAGACACGAAAAATATGTACGAAGAGTAACGACGACTAACAGGTACCTTTGGTAGTATAATTCCAAATAAGACGGTCAAGCTTGAGACGAGTCAAAGCGCGCTAATACAGACTAGACAATGTAGGAGTAAACAGCAGGTGACGTCTAGCAAGGATATAAATGGCACGATCAACTGACCTGCAGTCATCCTCCGTTGAGTATAGATGGCAACATCATATAGTTTCAGCAAAGCTTCTTTTAAGTCAACACGAACGGTGAATTATTCGTGTCCAGTGGTTTGTCAAAAGTGTGCACGAAAACAATAAAGGCGTCTCTCGCCTCATAGCATCACTGCCTTGTTAAGTAACCACACCCCCGACTGATCATGGTTTCATGATCAAAGCGAACAACTACAGAGGTATCAAATCTAAGTTTTCTTTTTATCTCCAGGCGCAGACTTGTCAATCACTTAACTTTAAGTGGTTCAACTAACAGCAGCAGCTGCTTTGCATAGGTCACTGTCCAAGGATGAGGTCACTGAAAAAAGACTAATTCACTGAAAGACTACCAAGACGCCACTACGCATGTTTTGTGAGAAGATTTGCGTTAGCTTGTGGAACATGCATGTTATTGTCACGCCTGCCATCATCACTGCTTTAGCCGAATGCAGTGAAATATCGATCGCTGCCTTCCATCTCTTCGATCACGTGCAATTTACGCTAGCCATCATTTCAGACTGTTGTTCTTCTATCATTTATTCCCATACACTGCCGGCGCAGAGAGAACTTTAACGTCATCTCAGACAGTGCCCCCCCCACCCCTCCCGGTCTTAGCTTACTGCCTCTTTTCCAGTGCCATCAAGGGATCAGAGTGGAGTTCAAGGTTAAAGGGATGAATTCGTCTAGTGGACGTCTAAACATGTGCCCAAGCGTCTTAGTCACCGTTCTTCCAGAACAGCAGAGAAATGATGAAATGAGTTGTGTCCGCGAAATGATTCGTCAACGCCTGTGGTAGAATGATTGTTTTTTTCATGTATTCGATTCGAGATAAAGACCGAGCACTCACGTCCAAAAAGGAGTTCTGAGTAGCTAGCGGTCTGTAGAACTTAACATTGCGTCTTCGGACTAATCTCTAGCCGTTTTTACAACGGGTCTGGAGGAAAGCTCCATTCAATTGCCATCTAAACCTTAAATTCGTCTCTCGACTGGTCATTTGGAAAAATGGTGATGCCAAAGTATTCAAAGAGAATGACACATACGTGAATAAACTTTCCATTCTGTTCCGGGATTTGTTTGGAGAATGAACACAGAAGAGGATGGTCTGCATACGGCAACTAATTAACCATGGACGATTCTGGAACACTGCGTCGAACATTTCAACAAACAGTAAATTGTTATCCTTTGACGATTGTTATCCTTTTTACAAACTAAATTTCGTTCGTAAGGAACAGCATGACAGAAATTTCGACTGAAATTCAGAACGCTTGATGAGCATCATGCGTCGAAAATTCTTTTGAACAGATTATGATCTACCATCATTGAAACGTAACAGTGCTGTGGAAACTAACTACGTGCAAGTAAAAAATGGACTTACAAAAATACTCGTATGCTAATTTGCTGAGATATGAGAAATGTAATATCTGCCGCTGACGGCTCCTAGGTATTGGGGTCACCAGAAAAAGACTGGAAATCAACACGAATACATCATTCTGTCTAAACGTTCTAAACGTAATCAACGTTCTATCGCACTTGCATAAATACTGCCGATTTCAGTAGTTCACATTTAAATGCAAGAGGATATCTATCAGCGAATGCTTAGGACTTTCTCTTTAATCAACGTTCAGTTTCCTAATAAATCACTGTCACCGTCGAACAAACGCATAAACTTGTTTCTGTTATATTGCCTTGACATGCGATTCATTTTTGTAATTGTTGGTCATTCTTTATGATGTGAAAAGTGAGTATTTCACTGCAACGAAAATACTCTTTAACATTCATCATGCAGATGCGGCACGTCTACTTGACTAAATCAGTTCTGTTATTGTTTTTGTGTGATAATCCTCATCTCTTGATAACAGAGTTCAAAGAACACATTAGCGCAAATGGATAATGCTTGAGTATCAGAAATAAATATCAGAATAACATTATGGTTACGTTCATCGTCACAGCAGCTTGGACAGATTCCTTCAATGCGTTTGCGGCCAATGAGCGAATGTCATTCTTGAAAAGCCACATTATCATTCAAATTTTGTGTCGTTTGTACCAAACCAAGCTAATTGCTCGTATCTGAGTTCGTCTGACAGTTTCTGATATGACTCGTAATCAACATCATCTGATTTGTTCGCATCGCACTATGACGATATAAGAGGCCACTTAAGCGAGAGGAGACGTTTAACAGCACGACATCAGATATATGCTGAAGGTTCGTTAGGAACATAGCCGTGTGCTGTCAGTCACGTCGTTGGTCGGTCATTCAGCACGACGATTTCTGGTATCAACCACTTCGCCTCGATGTTATGTATTAACAAAATAGGCACAGTGTAAAGAAGAAATTGCAACTCGGATAACAATAGCACGGAAACGGCATTCCTTCAGCCCTGCAAGCCGCGTTGGAAACGATGAGAAATCAGGCAGAAGACAAACTGTTGAGTTCTGCTGACCGTGGTTGGATTCATCCTTGCATACGGATGTGAGCTTAGCTTTAAAAGTCGAAAACGACTGGTATTTACGAAACATATCGCGAAACCAGCTCCACTGTCAATTCAATACAACATCAACCAGCTCTAAACTGTGTCTTAAAAGAACAGCGGTTGCACTGACCGGGATACTTGTTGAAACGTCCAGCAGACGAAGCTGCCTCCATTACACTTAACGCCAATCTGAACCTTGGATGACACTGTTAAAAAACGGGGACAATTTAAGACGTAGTGGGATACTGCCAGAGCTGATGTTGCGATCTTAATTAGGCCTTCAGTGTACGGGTGAAAGCAGTTGAAGAAAAACTTCGTGAATTTGGTAGCAGACATTGTGCGTAAAAAGCGGCCTCCGCCACGTCACTGAAGCCGGAAGAACCAAGTGTAATACCAGGTATAAGAAAAAGTGCCATGTCAAATCTAAGGTCAATCAGAGATCAAGTTCAGGCCAACTTTTCGGCCAAGTTAATGCTACATTCAAGAAAACGTCTAAGGCCTGGTCTAATGCCATAGCCTTACAAACGACACTGAGACAGTAAGCGCGATTTCTTTTAAGCAGAGGAGAGATTTAAAAAAATGAAAAGCTTAGTTCATATGCTTACCGTCCGATCGGCGGACACGGCTTTAACGCACAAAGAAATGCAGACGATCAACTCGCATATGCCAACTTTCACTGTAAAAAGCATCAGTCTCCAAGTCAGTAAAGTTTCGGTTCCAGGCAGCGATCACACCAAATGCCAACCAAAGCACCAGCACCACGACTGACGATAAAAACGTTCAAAAGTTAGCTACAACAAAAAAACCAATTAATCAAAAAAATGAACATGCTATCTCGAAAAACATCGTAAGATACTACTTCCAGAAGTTAATCGATAAACTAAAGAGACTATAATCAAATGATTTACTCAACACCGTAGAAGTAGCATGACTGCAGAAGCAAACTGTAGCCTGACGAACGACTATCTACAAGAGTAAATATGACCAGATGCAAAGAGGCAGATAAGATTAGCTTCTGCTCTACCGCTGATATTCATTCCACATGATTGCACAAGAATTTCAGTAGCGCCTACAGTCATTATGTGAAAAACAGTGAACTGTCCCTCGTGACATTTTGTGTCCAAATACGATGCTCTATCGACACATACACAGAGTTGACGTCCATTTCGTGAAAACGATGTTGAAGGTTCCAGATTTTCCAAACATAATTTACTCGAATCAATCAGACAAGTGCCAAATAACGAACTGTACATATTATGAGGACCATGACACCGGTGTACAGATTTTTTTCACCAAATCATTGGAATAAAAACTTAAATATTACAAATGATCCAATAAACTTGTAAAAAATTACTGGGCTACGAAAGACGCCACTGCTCGGTAATCCCACTGGTAAACATAAGAAAAAGATTGATATCTTGCCAAGACAACAGCACTTTCGCCCAATGATAAAAACCATTTCGTGCCTTCATATTCACAGATACGGCGGTCTTCATTTTTCATGTTTTAGCTTAAACTAGTACTGCAATCAATGTCACTCTAAGGTTGCAATGATGGACGTAACAGTGCATTTGTATGTTCATGGTCATCGACAGTGTCACATTAACATCCAGCGTAAACTGCCAACATAACCTTGCCACAGCGGTATACATATGCTGCTAATACCTTCGACCATCAAGTATTATCAATGCAGCTCATTATCTAGTGAGACTGTCTTCACGTCAACTAGAAGTACAAGTGGGTGAGTGACGATAGGGGGGCCTATTTAGCTGGTAAAACCAGCTATGTAAAACGTTTAAGACCTGCATTCATGAAATGATAACTTCTTTCAATAATTTGCCAAAACAATGCATAGGGTTGTGTTACACGTCCGCGACATGAGGACCGCGGAAAAACCTTCGAACTGGTTAGCTGAAAACTGAAAAGGAAATCCGACCAACAGGCAGCTGCCTAAATGTGAAGGAAGTGATGTGATGGTAGGATGAACCAACCAATTGCAACTGTCAAGTTTAATTAAAAAGTATGAAAAAGCCTGATGAAAAACTGAACAGATAATGCCGCTTCCAGAATGCTGTTAATTGGTCCCCAGTCCAACAGGGGAATTCAGAAATATCCTTCGCAACAAGTCTTCAGTGCCCTATTACTGTCTGCAGTTATACTGCAGGCCACAAATTTGGAACGCCCTTGTGGAGAATCAATTGTTGGTCCGCACTTTCGGCTGAGAAACACCCATAAGCATCTGGAAACAAAGCACAATAGTTCCTTCTCATGTTGTTGCCTTTTACAGTACCTTGGCAATACAGGTTTTCTTCACATTTTCAGTTTCATTTATTTACTTTATGCCAACCGTGATCTACAATTCATTTAATTTCGCTACATCTTTATATTCCTTTACGTATGCAGAAGAACAGTACTTTGGCAATCCTTTTCTTTGCATAACGCACTTATTCCCAGTACATGGCGTACAACAGCGGCAGTTTAGATGTCAAAGAAGAGGAAATCAACTGCAGTCAACTCGATTCTTTTCGACCCATCGCATTAACTTCTAATCTATCTAAATGCTTACAGAACATAATTCTGCAGATCCTGGAGCTGAATCTCAAGGATACGATTGATCAACAACAGTTAGCCTACAGAAAGTTTGGAATAAACTAGCAATGACCTCGCCTACGTCAGAAACGTAATCGCCAACGAACTAGGCAAAGGCAGAAGAATCACCAGGACAGCATTTTTCGATTTTCCCTCTGCCTTCAGTAACATCTAGCACAATGGCCTGATGCTGAAACTAACCTCAACTTAAATGGCCCGCTCGATCCTCCGATGGCTTGTTAACTATCTGTACCTTCGTCGTCAGTTCGCGAAGTGTGATTACCAGAAGTCAGAGGTCATGCCGAACAGTCTGGGTATAGTCAAAGGTTATGTCAATACTGTTTCTCAATATATTTATAAATGACATCATTACTGATACTCTTCAAATCGAGCAGGCTAGCGACGCAGTCCTGGTTAGATTCATGCAATCATACAAATATTCATGAGTACAGCGTTTTCCACTATCTGCAGCTGCTTCTTCTCAAATGGGCCAATTCTAATCCCGGAAAAGACGAAGGAACTGAACTCTGTGATGAGAGGCAGCAAAAAGAGGGCACTTCTTCAGTGTATATATATATAGTTGCCCAGTCTACACTCGTGACCTTGTCACAATAGTCCTTTCCTTCAGAAATCCCAAACGCATGACCCTAATCCTTCAATTGCAAGCAACCTATATAGCGACATGTAATTAACATCTCTTCAACGCGAAATAAAGGCATTTTAAAGAAACATTTCAAGAAGAAATGTTATAGTTCCCTGGTCAAACCGCCTAATTTCAAATGATCAGTTGACTGTGCAGTCGCAATCACTTAACATTGGGTCATCTTATGCTTTGAGATAAATCTGCCTTGGATAAAATGTTCTTCTAGGAAATATAGTTATAGGAGGATTTGGAGTACTAACTGAATTTATTCTCGCTGAAATATTTTAGTATTTATAACGAAATCTTTGTTCTATACCGTCTACCTTCTTAACGCATGATGATATATAATGTATTACTGTAACTAACAACGAGCATGGTCCACTCATTTAGCTGATCCAGAGATACATTATTCCTTTGATCCCTTTCATAGAATCCTTGATGACCCGCGAGCAAATATCAGCGACTCTCTTCCTACAATCAAACCTTTCAGCAGACCTTATGATCACATTCCCGAATGCCCTAAAACAGCTACAAAGATATACAGAACTTATGCTTACGCTATGGGTGGTTTGGGGATTACGTCTTACTGATAATCGCACAGCATAACACACGGCTATAGGACGGATCTAGGTGTCACCATAAAAGGCCTTCGCATCAGACAGCATGGCCAAATTATTTGCACAATTACATCAAATACACAGCTGTATTCGTCATAACGGCGACAGTCTCGCCGTGAAAGACATACAGTAGAAATGATGGTTAAGTTACTTTTAATCCGCCATGGCCGGACCCAAGCCCGAAGGAGAAAGGAGGAGGGTTGGAGACCGTGGCAAGTCTCCGTAAAATTCAGCCACCTGCCACTCATGGTAT
>UZAM01007595.1:11084-23883 GCA_900618415.1 Soboliphyme baturini
TATTCAATCAGCAAAAGGAAAAATCGACTGAATCGTTAGCATTTGCGAAACAACTGTAGACTGTTCGCAAATATATACATATGCAAATATCTCATTTAAATAAAAGTCAACTGAACTTTCATTTAAAAACCTTACGTGGCACTTGCACAATGTCTGAATTATTCCAATATACTTTACTGCGAGCCAGCTAGCTATTGTTGTGACATTAAACAATTTTTTAAGGCAGTAAATTAATATCCTACGTACCGCAGTACAGAACCTTACTCTACTTACCTTTCGAAACTAAACCATGTCTAGATTTTATAACTTGCTAGACTATTCAAAATACAGCTGTTCCTCGTTTTGGCTGCAGTTTTACGGCGTAAGCAACTGGTCGGCAACTAATGTCAACGTATAATTTACTTCTTGAAATCTTAGATCTGCACTACCACTTAGTACAACCATTGCTGGTCGACATTAACTTGAACCATATCTTTACTAAATAGGTAAATCGGTTACGAAAGTGTATAAGAGGATCGCGTGATCAGCGTGGGTCAAGTGTAAGAGAAAGCTAGCTTGAAATATTAGTCTGATTACATAGGTCTCATTTACGAAAGAGTATATAGTTCAATACAATCTCCCATCAGTTCTCACGACATTGCTTTATTGGAATTTGGATAAATGGTTGCTGTTCCGGGCGAAGACCTTTAAGAACTGGTGCAGCTGTTTTATCAGACCAGTAGGCTAATAATCTGGCTTTTGGTAAAGATCTGCCAACTTAGAAAAAGTGGCCAGTGTCCCCGATCGGTGATCGGCAGATGAAAATTGCATTGTGCCCACGTCTGCACTTAACACCCTGTAGCTGAACTCTTCTTTATTTCTTTCCTCCTGAGGAGATTGAGCTAGTACGGGTACAAACCATAAAAGGAATCCGAATCGTCCCGGGGTCAAAATTCCCGCAAATAAGAGTTCAATTAAAAGTACTGCCCAAAGCTCCGCTGCAGCGCTTCGAGACCTTTGTCGAACGCAATTACTTAGGGGGCCACTAGAATGGTATAACATTGAAGCTGTACGGCATGTCATCGCAATTCCCCGGATATTTATGAGAGGCGAAATCTTTTTACAATCAGTTCAGAAGCTGGCCTCATGAACAGGGTCACCACATTGCAGAAAACGCAGTCTGTTTCCACTTCGCAGTGGATCGAAGCTCATGCGTGGAGCGCCTCTCCTGCTATTACTGCCATTCAATCGATTTCTGGGCATGTGAGAGTCAGTCTCATCAGACGCAATTTACTCATCGTTTCGTCCAGCCATGCTTTGATAGAATAAGCATCTACTTATGATGAAGTCTCTTTCCATCAGGTACAGAATCCATTTTGTCGATAAACTGTACGGAAAACTACTAGTGCTTGTCCAAAGTGAAATAAAACAGATTCAACTTCGAAACCAAAACTGGGACCCCGCTCTATTCATACCACAACGGGCCTCTCGATGACAAGTTTGTATCCCCTGTGCCGCACAGACCCCAGATTTCAGCGATGGTCATATGATCAAAGACATTGGTTGCATTCAGACCCGACATTGGAGTAGAGACACGGAAAAGCGATGCTAAGTGTACCGCTGTGCAGAAACGTCTACTCAAAGTGAATGTAAATTGCGTTTCATTAAAATACTGATCCCACTGCTTCCACCAGTAACATCCGCCCCGTTCAGTAAGCGGTACAACGTCGATTGTCTCCCTCGGGATATCACTATAGGCATAAGCTAAATACGACAACTGCATTAGAGCTCTAGGTCCTCAACTTCGGTGAGGTCGAGACCTGGGATAAGCGACGTATTTTCATCTGAAGTCCGTGTATAGCATCAGGTGCAACAACAAAGATTTGCTGCTCAACGAGATGAGTGATACCTTAAGACTGAAGGTCGCCAACGATAAGCTGAATCGACAAGATTTCCCTACAGACAAATTCAGCGCAAATTTAGACTGCAAGGCATACCATAGAAGTCTGAGGAACAAAGCTCAGAAAGCTATGCGACACAACATGAAACCAGAGTATCCCGGCAACGAGCCTCTTTCAGACAAAACTACTATCCCTAGTGCAGCAATCATGAAACGGCTGAGTGGAGCTGCGCGCATCGCAGGAGCACAAATTTTATTCTAATAAATGGAACAATACGAAGCAGGCTTGAATTTTTTCGAAACAATGCAATGCAGGTAACTGAAGGAAGCTACCACGACTTCGAGGTCAAAACCGCAATGTCAACCCTTACGCCAGGTGAAATCGTTACGGCCATCAGCGTATCTAACAACGATAGAGCGGTCATGGGCAACTTCTTACTACCGGAGGTTTTGAAATACACTGTCGTAATGACCACTACAAAATTTTCAAAATTCTACCATTGGTTCTGAAGGTTGAAGTATGTGAATAAAGAGATGCGGTCATCATTTCACTGTACTAGAGGAAAGGTTGGAATCCTGAATGCGGCAGTGATAAACCAATGTAGTTATTGTCATTTTGTCGCAAGATTTTCGTGCAGGTCCTGCTAGCAAGAAAGAACTCCAGATTGTCAGGTGTCATTCAGTTGAAGAATCCACCTACAGTAATGCCCATTGAATAATGAATGCAATATTCATGACAAATTTGCAGAGATAATTCAACCTGGCAGTTTTAACTCCCGTAATCAACTGACACTCTTCTAAGTTTCTAAAGCATTGACATCCAAGACATGCATCCAAATATTCTACGCGAGTTACACAATTGCATAATGTTTCAACCAGTACAGCTCTCTCAGACTAGTCACTAATGCCATATACAATGAAACAGAAGTTTATGCATCGCCTGGGAGTCATTCCCTGGATGCTTAAGCGCATGCCCCAACGTTGGTATGAGTCTTGGCACAAACATATCGGGATTACGCAGACGACAAAGAGCGCCTCCTTGCACCTTTTTCAGTTTTTCTTTGCTACTGTCTTAGCATCGAATAAACCAGGTTTGAAAGTCTCTTGACAGAAGACGCAAGTACAGCACCTGTGAAGGAGAGCAAATACAAAACATTTTAATGCCGATGGCCATACGGCAAAGATCTTGCGCGAATGTCCAACCGAAGTCGGAAATAGTCGACAAAACGCTGCAAGCCAGTATTCCGTCATCCCCGTCTTGCCATTTTGGCTGTGAACGCAACGCCATATTAGTGTTTGATCATCGAGCACCCTTTCAATGTCATACAAAGAGCCGACATTATTGCTGTAGAAAGCCGAGAATCAGTAGTTCATTTGTATTAAGCTTGACGATTTATGACTGTAATGAATTCAAGCAATAAATCACTTGTGCATCTGTCAAATTAGATTTTTGAAATATAAGTGGGAAAAATTTGCAATAGGCGGCGAAAGATTATAAGTCAACATTAAAATTAAAATCTAAGCATAAAGATGAGGCATGACACTTCTGAACAACCGTCCATGATAAACAAATACAAAAACATAGCGAACCATCAGACATTTTTTTGCAAAATTTAATGTATACTCGTTATTAATCAATATCCAATACCGAGACAAAACAAAAGTCCGAATAAGGCATTCACCGAATACATCATTTTCACATCACAGCTGACATGAGATACAAGGTGGCATAACAAATGCCAACAGCAAACAACATAATCCGCAGAACTGACAGCAGATCAGTGAAACATGGCGAAAATGATACGAACAGCCGCCGCAAACAACCAGGCAAAAAAGTTACAAAATCTGTGCCTAAGGGTATCTTGAACCAAGAAAGTCATAAACTAATTTTCGAGGAAGGTTCTGCAAATGCGCATATGTAATCCTAAAACAAAACCAATGCATTAGACAGCGAAAAAAGCTAAGGTGGACTTGTATACGAACTGAACAATCCATGATTTGAGATGCTTGACAGTTTCGGGTACTAACACAAATTCTGCATCAAAATTATTCACAAAGTCAGCAGCATCTCATGCTGAAAAGTCATGCTGATTTTCCCAAAATGAACTTTGAGAACTGTACTTTGAAAAGGCCCAACAATTAATGAATGGTTGAAGTCTTCACTTATGCTTCAGTCAAACAGTTTTGGTCATCATAAGGGCAAAAAATGCAAATTTTTAAAACAGGTTTAAATATTTGCTAATAAAGGATCCCATTAGGATGAATCATTAGAACGTTCTCGGTGTGTAGCGCAATCAATGGTAAAGATATCAGCACCACTGACTGCGAAGAAAAGACCTGGTCAGCATACCTATTAAAGAATCCCTGGATATTTTGCTGAACATGGGAAGGATGCGCAACAACCGCATCGGCTGCATTGATATATGTCCTTCTTGGAAATTCATAACCTTCCCATTAGTTTCAAGTGCTATCTTCGTCTTTCTGAATTTTAATTCACCCAGCTATCTCTAAAACCACCTGGCATCCCGTCCGTTTATCCATTATTTTAAAGTTCATTGAATTTTATTGCACATTTGCGCCTTTCTCTTTTACACCACTGGCTGTTTTGCAGTTTTTCTGTAGTTTACTGCTCAACTGTCTACTGCATGATTGTGTGGTGAAATATACATGATGCCGAAGCTTCTGCGCCGAAAGCCGAAACGTCGGGAAGAAAGACAAAGGAGAATAGTGTGTCAGAACCAAAGCCATTCGCCTTGAAAAAGATGAGAGATTATCAGATTGACTATTCCTGTGGATTAGTGAAAATATGTAAAAAAAAGGGTACATGTTTTACAAAGTGGAGCTGAAAAAATGAAACTGAATTGACACCGAACAAGAGCTTACAAACTGCATTTCTGCAATGGCCGAACTGTAATGGCCGTGGCACAACTCAAGGGATTTGCCCGATACGCACAATAAGCAGTGCCAGTATTTCTGCAACTCTTCCTGATTCGTTATTTTCGAAACACCACGTTCGCTCATGCAGCTAATGTGAAATGAGTGTCCGCATCTGTAAGCAAGAAATAAACAGAATTCGCGTCACATGACATATGAAGTTACTGAAAAAGAACGCATCTTCTAGTGGAGAGGTAAGAAAAACGTTGGTTGCAAAAGGCGCAGTGGTCGTCCATGCTTAAAACCGCACGCCCAGTAAACAACAACAGACGCTCACTGTTAAGCCATGATTCATTCTGAATGCACTTCATCAGTTCGCTAAGCATAGACTAAAAAATGCAGAGGAATGCAGGTGATTTATATTTTCAACATCTTTATATCAAATATACTATTTATAACAGATTTCTGCAACGGACAGTCTTTCCACTATTAAAAGTATACCTTAACAACATAGCTGGGTGATAAACTCTACCACATATAAACTCATCCCAAACAACAAATTTAAACACCACAAGAATACCTCATGAAAACTGACATTGCGGAAGATTTCCAGTAGCAGCGTTCCGATTTCGGAAAAACTCAGAAAGCGAAACATCGTTAACTAAAAGCAGATTTGTAAACGTTAGCATTGTCGAGACATAAGATTCAAGGACATCAAAGCAAACGACACAGAAGTAACGGCAACGAATTTATTTAAAGAACACAGATTCTAAATTAGGCCTGCGATCGACGTTTGAATATTGATATTCATTAAAGGTTAGCAGAATTTGTTGCAGAGCTCCTTGCTCTTCGAAGATCATTCGTCCATTTTATGGCTATAAATGTTAATAAATCATTATTGTCCAT
Organism: Soboliphyme baturini; assembly: GCA_900618415.1. NCBI lineage: Eukaryota > Metazoa > Nematoda > Enoplea > Dioctophymatida > Soboliphymatidae > Soboliphyme > Soboliphyme baturini. The sequence continues at coordinate 16,744 of UZAM01007595.1, forward strand.
GGCTAAATGTCACTTAAACACATAGAGTGCATCAATGTGAACCAAATAATCTGAAGAGAGTAATGCCGTGCAGAGTGGAACATGTTGTTCATTGAGTATTTTAACTAATAGCGAAACCAAAGCTTGACAAGAAATGTACATGAATATATACCATAGCGAGAAAAGGTTGTCAACTAAAGCCACTAACAGGCTGACGTCTGACTTCACAATAAGGGACACATTTTGTATCCATGCATTGCAGGTGTTAAAACACAATAGAGCCATAGCCTGTTTAATGCTCTCTACAAGCACTTTAAAGCAAGTTAGCAGTGAGACTCGTGGCAAATTGAAGAATAGCATATATTCACTAACAGAGTATTTACAATATTATAATTGTGACGATATCTAATATTGGTAGGTTAACCTCATGCAGGCAAATAAATGCAATATTAAAGGTTTGTGAAAACCATCTAAGAACTTCAGTTCATGCAAAGCAACTGATAAATCCCATGCACTCCCCCCCGGAATTGCTAGGAAATTTGTCTTCGTAGACCCCACATTATACCAAGTAATAAATAGGTACCAAGAGCCCTTTTCTGGCCTATGCTTTTATATGACTCCACGGCTACAAGAAAGTCGCTTTGACAAGTCTAGAATAAATGTACGGCTTACTAATGATCTAAATTGCTGACTTTAATTCTTCACTGCACCCATATGCAGTAAAGTTCGTCAGTAGTCACAACAGCACAGATCCGCAGCATGCGCGATAATCATTAAAAATAACTGCCACTAATTTTAAAGACGAGATCAAGGTACATCAATGTTTAAAAACGCGAAACTGTACCGAAAATACCTAAGTCCAAGCCAAAGCACCCACACTCCCAAATAACAGTAATGCCAATATATTTTGCAGCAAAAGAGAGAAATGAGTTGATATACCAAAAGACCGTAAAACCTCAGTTAGGCAAGTAGAAACATGAAGGAACAAAGAAGTGGATGCTGATAGAACTGTTACACAATCATAAGGAAAAGAACTGTCAGTATTGCAAGAACTTTGCAACCGACAGTTCTCATTAGCAAGAAGAGGAAGCTATCGTCTTAATTTACCAGAGCGGGCTCCTGCACCACTTCCAGACCTTCATTCCAGCATGTGGTTCAATTTACTGTCATTTAAAATACTGTTTCATCATCATGGATCAATTCATTACGAAACATGTACGCAACAGACACTATTAAAAGGTATGTTAGAAGTAGAAAAACAAATTAAATCCTGGGAAACTAATCTTGCAAGATTGACAATCTGCGGGTCAAACAGTTGCTGCATATTATACACTATGCGCGCATGCATAACGCCAATGGCATCTACCTCCTTCCAAGACCTTAAAAAGTGTTTCAGTTCTCTGAATCTGCTGGGAGGAATAAAGGTTCAGGAGACATTGCAATAGTTAAAAGAAATTGCCACCCAAAACGACAACTGAACAACCACTCGCCAAAAAATTTCAAGAATAGGGAGATTCGACTTGCATTCATGGCGAGCACACAATGAGAACAAGTCAGACGAAGATGAAGTTAACTAAACAACAAGAATACTTTTACTGAGAAATCAAAGAATGAAAGCGGCCATTAACACATAAGGAAGTACCGTAATTAGATTGTCAGCACACTTTATGAACGAAGAAACATCATTCTTCGCAGTACGTAGTTACAGCTCGTCTGAGTGAGAGATTAGTACAAAATAAAAACTTCAACTGAATATTAAGTTTATCATCAAATGAGAAAACTCATTCTGGCTAAAATGAAGCAAGTAAAAAAACCTGCCTCCAGAATTTGCGCCAGAAGTGCAGGAGTGACAGAGTAAAGTAGGTCTGTCGCAAAAGCGAGCGAGCTACAGATCAGATCTAAAAAAATTTCGTTTCTAAAGAGGTTTGTGAAGTTCTTTACTACATACCTTGGCAATTGAAAGAGTCCTCGATCTTCCGTGAAATAAACTCAAGAGTGATAAAGAGCATTTCGTTTCTTCTGACTGATAGAGCTACACCGAGACCTCGCAGGAAACTGAACATCGCATTTAGCATATTCTCTGAAATATCACCAGATGACAAGATGATTAAAAACTCATGAAATGGTTCGTGATAAACAAAACGCACAATAGAGCATACAAACAAACCCCAAAAAGCAGAATAAACTTTAAAAATACGGCAATGTAATCATAACCGCGAGATTGCAGTACACAGTTTCAAAGTTAAGTCGAAAAATGTGCGAGCTGCAGCTGTCATCACAAGTCATCAGTATTTCGTTGTCGTTCTGAGTAATAAGAAGTTTGATTCTTTTTGTATCGCCGGAGTCGGTGCCTAGGCGGGGATATGAAATATCCGCAGAACAGGCGAACGGACTGTTGACAAATTAGAGATGAAAGAACGATTATAATAATTAACAGTCTGAATATAATTATATGAATTAATTTCGGTCTGCTTGCCTGATCTTAAGTTCAGTACGTAGTTTGTAGACCACACGTAGTCACCATAATCACCAAAGTTTATTGTTTCTTTATGCGAACAACATAAAACAAAGTGACCATTTTCATACTTATTTCAGGCAGTTCCTCTGTTTTGAAAGCTTCTTCAAGAACCTAAAAGATTACACAGTACAAACTTACATTAATATCTGCGCAAATAGCGCAAAGAAATAAAATGCGATAAAAAAATAAAGCGCAATAAAAGTTAATGACTGAAAAAATACATTAAATCACAGCATGATACCAGTACACCGAAAAAGAACAGGATCACGTCTTCTACAAAAAAACCAAGATGTGGCATAAATAATGTTTCTATTATCACAATTCTTTTTAATCTTAGAAAATATGTAGCTGAAGTGCATCTTAATTCGATGGCAATTTGAAAATTTTACACACAATAGTAGCAAATGCAAATAAAATTTTTTGTTGCCAATGATGCATTGACATCGTCACCTGAAGCCAGCAGAGTTTAAACAGGATAGTAACCCAAATTTAATTTACTATTATTGTTTGGTGCCAATGAATACAACCGGATCAACTAAAACGAAAAGCTGACAACCGTCTCTGTTTAATGGTGACGACAATATATAGGAAGTGTGAATACTGAAGCCAGCAGAAGTATGGGAGAACCGTCTGAAAAAACTGCATCCCATCGCTTAGAGGCACTTAGTCGTTACAGAAGCAGTAACCTGTTTGACTGTTGCATAGAGACTTAAAGTTTTTCTACTACAAGTGATCAGGAGGAAAGTTAAATTCGCCTATATTTGCTATATTGATATCTGAAACTCACAACTTTGTGAAGTTCTAGAAATTATTAATTTCTGTTTATCTGCTTCATCTGTTACTTAAAATCATAAGCTGCTGCGATTTCAGTGTTTATACAAATTAGTGTTAAGTCAAATCTTAATTTAATGTTAATTATAAAATTAGATTCAGTTTTAATCCCCGTCGATGTTTACTACATTTTCATTCATTGCAATAATTCTTTTCTAATTAACTGATGCTGAATTAAATAACTGGTCTATTGATCGTTTTTGAAGCATATTAAATAAAGGACATTGTCTAGGTGTTCACCGTTCGCAACGGAAGAAAATCTACACTGACGCTCGTACTTACTGACATAATGCTGTGATTATAATCATGCCACCCTGAACCGACTGACCCATCCCTGCACGAACAGCTTCATCTCAGCTGATTGGAATGAATATTACGTAAAACCGCAAATTTCACAACGAACATCATATGCAATCATTTTATATATGCACTCTCGATGCTCTGGTGTTTTCGCCAGGCGAATGTCTTGTACATATTTTGGACAAAGACATGATCTCACTGACGGCTACTGCTTCTTATTAATATCTGAAAACAATCACTGTAGACAAATGCGCTACAGATCATCGAACGGAGCACTCAGCGAGTGCCCTACTTTACAGGGTACAAAACTTTAGGGCACAAGGAAAGTCAAAAACTTTGGTGATGAGCAAATGTAACATACATCATAATTAAATCTTAAGAAACCAGCAAAATCGTAAAATAAAAAATTAATTCAATTGAATTGCGGTTAAACCAGTAGCGACAAAATGAGACTCGAATTCAACGGTTTAGATTGAACCCATTACTTAAAAGATCAGCAAAGATATGGCAATAACTAACATATCCGAGTAGAGAATATTTCGTTGGTGCGTAGACCTTTGGTTTTCTAGCTCTGAACCCAATAACTGCTGCGGACGAAAAACTTAATTCACGAAACTCTACCACCAACCTACCCTAAAGAAAGTCTCTGAGACACAGACCAAAACGTCGGTGTTTGGTCAATTATCAGACTGACTATATTATCTTTTGCGTAATATGTTATTAAGCTGCATTTTATACCATTTTTTTCAAAAATTGGCAAACTGATCGAGAAAGTAACGATAATTAAAATGAAACGAAAATGACGAAGACGAGCAATAGCAAAATCTTATGAGTATCAACTTGATTTACCTGCAGCTGCATTTTGAAAGCTTCTTCGTAATGATGCTTTTGCAGGTAAAGAAAAATAGAAGATTTGGCAGAGCCACTTTCGATACACAGAGGAAGGACGTCATCGACCGCATACAAGCCCTGACAAATATCCAAGAACTTCTGCAGCTCTTCGTCTTCGTGCAAGGCACAGAACAGTCTGACACACGATAAAACAAGTTTCGACTGTGAAGAGGAATCTTTCACAAACTCGTATTTACTTAAGACGTCAAAATTGAAAGGCTGGCATAAAAAATCACGGACATTACCCATACCTTAGTTTAACCATTTCCGCCAGCAAATTCAACAAAAGCTTCGAATCATTTTCCAGTCGACTAGAGATAGCTTCATAGCAATTTGCGTAAAATTTACACATTAGGAGTGCTGTTTCTTGCAGGTTCGAATCACATAATACCTGAAAAAGCAAAAACTGACGAAACTGGAACGAACTGTTGCGTAGGTTTGCATCCTAGAAATCAATTAGAACATTTATGACGTACTTGCAAGCTGAATCTGAAACAATTTTGCTTATCCTATCTATAGGCTCAGAAACTGAAGAATGCGATGTCAACTGCCACGTTGCTGTTCATCTCAATAGTAGGACGGAGCAACAAGAGGAGAGAAATCTAATAGGAGTAATCATAAATAATTAGGCAATTTTTTCTGTTCTATTGAAGATTACTGGAATTGAGGGAAACCTGGATTCCGTTTATTTAGCAAATACGAAACAGCATGAAAATTTAGTTACCGGAAGAAGTTCGAAAACTTTCTGCTTGATATGATATCGTTCGCTGTCTTTCAACTCCTTCGCTAAGGCAACTTTGAGATAACGAAGGAAACAGTTCTTAAGTAACTCGTTAGGAGACCGAACGAAAAAACTGTTGAAAATGAAAGCACACCTGCCAAAGAGGTCTCTTTAAAATGCAATTCAAGGCCTGGTTATGTTCACCGCGGTGGTCATAAATAACTTCACATACTCTATAGCTAAAATAATCGCATGATTAGGTACGGTTAGAAAAATGCAAGGTTATACTGATACTGCAAACAACAAAACAGATCAAACACTATCTTTCGAGGCTTCACTTCTACCTTCGTTCAACTATCTTTCTCAAGGTTTCCCGCCAATAATAGCGTAATGCAGAACAAAATGCGCCTGTACTAGCCAAAGCGCATAGCTCAACATGTCACGATCATTAACTGACAGCTACAACCGAGGCTACATACACTCCGGTCAGTGGTCAAATAACGCTTCAAGGCAGGTTTAAAATTGATCTACCGCTCGCAGGTCCAAGATTCACGACCACTTAGGCAAGGCATTTGGGAAGAAACATGCTAAACAAGATGTATGCCCTTAAATTCTTAGTATACTCTTCACGCACTTAACCTTAATAGTCAAGTAGCCGAGAACTAGCAGACTAAAACAAAGGGTTACGCCAAGGCGGAATACGGCGGCATGTGCGTTGATAACGAAGACTCGTAAGGAACCCTGAAACGGTAACACCTTCGGTTAAGGAAGCTATAAGTACTGACTGATAAGTTTAAGGCAAAATTTGCAAAAAACAGCATTCTAACTACAAAGTTGATCGAAAGAAAATTGGTGGGAACAATCTGTGATAATGGCTCATCACTACATGGGGAAGTATTTTAATCCTAACATCCAAACATCCATACAAAGAAGAGGACTGCTGGACAAAAAATAAGAACAACCGTAATGGGGGAACAAAATTTAGAGAAAAGATCATCACCTACCTCATGACTACACATGTTGAAACCTACAAAAAAGCATGATGACACTGTCCGTAATTCAGTAATTATCACAATCAATCTGAACTGAGGCTGACATTAGTAACTGCCCTAGCTTAAAACCGCTGCTTCGAATACTGTCACACAAACATAAAAGTTGGACGCTCATCACGCCTTTCAGTCGACACTTAGACTTCTACTTCAGGCTAACGTCCATTTAGGTTCAAATCACTGAAAAACCTATCTCAGTTCTAAGGTAAATAAGCAATGCGAAAGCCAAGATGGCAGAACCGCTTGAATAGCGAAACCGTGTTTCGAGTTGTTTCTGGCTATCTGCTATAAAGTGTGTCCCAAAAATATTTTTGCAACATGATGCAAGGTACCCTATCAAATGCTGGTTTATAAAACTGATTACTTATGTACATGTTTAGGAGAAGGATGAATCAGAAACGGAAACGAAATAAGTGTACATCTTTCAGGCCATGTAACAGAGAAACGTAAAACAGCACGTTCTTACAAATGGAACTTCTCACAGAAGCTTAGGAGCTGATCATCCGCAAAGCCGTTAAAGTCAAACTTTAGTAGTTCAATCAAAGCAAGTTCTACTTCTTCAGTTGCACTACATGTGATATTCGAGGAATAATGACACACCAAGACTTCCAACACCTAAAAGTTAAACGATCAGAAAACTCAAGCCTATGAATAAAAAAGAACGCACCTGCATCAGATGACTCTTTAGAACGATACATCGTTGCTCACAGTTGATAATCTGTTGGATAGTGAACAACACAAATGAATTCATCTCAAACAACTTTAAGAAAAGTTACGTTTTGAACAGAAGCTGATAAAATAACATACATTCCATTCCTTTTTGCGTGTCATGACACTAAGAAGCGCATTGT
>UZAM01007598.1:5593-19731 GCA_900618415.1 Soboliphyme baturini
CCATTCTGCGACGTAAAGAAATTTATGATTTTGTTCTGGATTCAAAGCGGTCACGCAGTCTTGATTCCCAATTGAGCTGATGCAGTACAGTTGGAAAATGATTACAGTAATTAACTGTTATCAGCGTTCAACTTGATTTTGTTGAAACTCCTTCAAAAAAATACAGCTTTATAAAAGCATGATTTATCGATATGAGGGTATGCTATGCACAGTTCATAATTCGTTCGTAGAAATTTCATGCAACTAAAATTCTGTTATGTCATCACCCCGTTAGCTCAAAGTTAAACATTGCACAATATACGCGTATTGTCAGGTCGGTCGGTTTACGTGAACAGATTTCATTAAAGCAATTTTTGGTAACAAAAACGCTTGAAGGTATAATGACTGACGAGATTACGCATTTGATTATGAAAAATTGTTTCATTATGTCAATCGTGAAAAATTTTTGTATAAAATGCTACAAGCAGGTTTTAAAACATCAGTCAGTCAATTTTCATAATCGTTTACTCCTATTTGTTATTTGGCTAATTATGTGTTTAAATATTAAAAATAATGTCGCATCTCGCTTTCTGCTTAACAAATGACTGGTAGCACACTCTGTAATTGAACCTTCTGTATTCCAAGTGTTGCCAATTCCACACGTAGCTCCGTGTTTCTAGCCCAGGTTTCACATGTGCATCACCATTCGCTACATTCGCGAAATATATGCGTTGCTTTGAGTATATTTTAACGGATAGGGAAAGAAGGAACGTTTGTAACCGTTGGCATGTCATTCTTTCCCACACTTTTATGATTTGACAATTTTTGATGCCCTACTTTCCATGAAGTCAATGTAGGGGCTCTAGTGAAGGGTCAACGACGGCTATGTGGCAAGCATAGTGTATAGTCTCCTGTGTCCCTACCAGACAGGGGTACTCATTTATCAATCTTGAAAGGATATAAATCGAATGGGAGACGGGGGAGGGTCGGACTAACGCCCTCTCAGTCGTGAATCGTGCGTTCTACTGACTGGGCAATGGCTGTCTACCAAAAATGGGCAAATAGATAAAAAATAGTATCGTTCAGCGAATTCAGATATGCTCTTTACGTTCAGAATGTATTTAACAGATGAGAAAATGCTTTATTTGGTGACTAAGTCGCTTTATCTTACAAATTGCTCCAAAACGATAATCTTTAAAGTAGCCTATGTGTTAATAAACATAACCCTTCATCCTGGTACCCCAAAATGTAAAACAGCGGCGTTAATACGCCGGCCTAGCGATTTGCTAGTTGTCTTCATTCAAATTACAGAAAGTTAGAAAACAACTTGTTCTTCTATTCTGCTATCAGCATTTTTCAAAGCATTTTAGTTATGGTTTAACTGAATAAAACACCTTGAACAATTGCGCCTTACAACTTCCGCCGTTCTCCATACTACTGATTTGTTATATCTGATCTTCATAGTAATCACAGTCATAACTGGTACATATTTAACATTTTTGAATGTTATAATCCACCATGGAAGGCAAAATTTTTGCGTGAACATCAGAGTAAATTTTAAGATACAAAATTTAAAGTGACACAGCCAACTTGAGATATTTGTCAGAACCTTCTAATACCTAAAACAGGCAGCAGTTGTAGCGTAGCTACTTAAAAGTTGTGATTTACTTCAGCGTTCATGATATTAATTATGAATTCAGCTGGATAGTCTTTAAATGGCAACGACCACTTGGCATGAAAAATGAGAGTTAAATAATAACTAAATTATGGTCTTAGGAGACCGCAACTCAAGACTCAAATGGTAACTTTAAAGGTGGAACATGCTGGTTAAGCTTTCGAAACCTTACACAGCGCTCTCAGTGTTCATGGCTGCAAGAGAGCTGTGTATGGGATTCCAAACGCTGTCATTTCATTTAGGTCATATTGTAAGCGTTAGTTTTGAACTAATTCAACTTTAACAGAGATTCGACACAGTAGCCTATTTGGCATCGTCACTGCTTCCAAGAACCAAACCGTAAATGTCAAGTAGAATAATGCTTTGCTCGAATCTCGCAAGCTATATCTACTATTCATGGAAAAGTTGCTTCGACTATTTTGGGGAATGGAGATGTTGCCCGAATATGTGTAGACCAGCCGCGTTGCAAAAACTACTAAATGTGCATATAAAATATATTAATTTTTCTGTTAAAAAGTTTTTTCAGAAAAATTAGATAACTAAAAACTGCTGATCCATTGAAAACAGTTTTTAGAGACCGGAATGTGCTTATCTCTAGTATATTTTTGCCTCTTATTGCTTATTGCTGACTCATCAACACTTCTATATCGACGTCATACCGATAGTTTTAATTTTTCTGTTTGAGCAGGGTCAAACGACAGCCTTACTCTCATTTTAGACAAAAGGAAGACAAATAGCATAAATCTGGTAACAAACAAAGACGAAAAAAGCAAGCAAAGTAAATCTACGATATGCCTATGAACAACGCTGTCATAGTCAAGTCATTAAACGGCGGTTAAAACATAACAGCAAATCATATTTTGTCAAATTTGTGCTAACTATTGAAGTCAATTTAAACCAATAAATCGCCGAGAGTGATTTCGATTCTGTTTCTTCTCATTCACCAAAAGTAATGAATAAATGGTTCTAGACACTAACAGCAGGCCGATGTTGAAGTTTCTATTCAATCTGTCGACGTATTTCAGCCACAACGCACGAGTCCCCAGATTTGCCCTGAGGATGGCAATAGCTTTCTGCCTGACGCGTAGGCAGTTCAAATAATTACCTCAACAACGATCTCCGGTTGTGTTTAAAACCACTGAATGTTTGCTTTTGTCAATAGGACCTTCGCCTCGTTCTACTTTCCCCTCTTTGTTTTTAGAGGTTAGACACTTACCAGCTGTGTTTCATACTCGCCTCATCTTCTGCCGAATCTCAGACGCTCGCATATGAGCGGCAACGCTGAAGACTGTCTGACGCGTCTGTCTTCACAACCCGAAAGGACAAGCGGTCATCGAAATTGAACTGACCTTTACAAGCTCTTTGGAGTCAGCCAATTAAATTATTACTGTCATAAATCACTTGCCAAGTGCACCGTCCCAAATTTATGACTCGACGAATGACCTGATACAGCAATAAAGTTCCACGGACTTCATCTGAAAAGTCGAGCTTCTCCACACAACTGGGGATTGAGCATGACACTGCAGAAAGTTTTAGCGCGATTATTTAATTGCGTTATGCGCTCATCACGTCACACTGCTATCCTGAGGCTTTAAAATATTTTTCATCCGACATAACCAGTCGCCAAATCGCGGCTCGCTCATACATTTGCGTTGCATCATCGCGATCCTCTCGTTATACTCGCGATTAATCAACAAATGGAGGTGGTCAGTTGAGCAGCAAGGAGGTAGGCACTCAAGGATGACACGACTTTTTTATTATCGACTTCCGAGATTCCTAGGCAGTGAATCCTCCCCTCTCATCCGGTTTTGGGTAAACAGTCAAGAAAAGGATCGTCAGTCGTTGAGTCACGAATAATAGGGCAAACGTGGTTCTCTGCTATGGCCGTGCCAGAACGTACTGAACATTCGAATACGCTTTCTGGTGCTGCAAATCGTTAGGACACGCCTCACTTCAAATCAGCAGAAATTGTCTGCTGTAAAAGATATTCGAAATGAGTTTATGAACTATTAAATTGATGCAGACGGTGCTTTCGGCTACTACTGCCCTCATATCGATTTGAGGTGTCGAAGTCGTCTGTAATTCCTTCTGTTTAATGCCAGAAAGATTTCGTGTATGCTGTTTGCAGCGGATCGATCCCGCTTTATAAAAATCTATAAGCAGGATGTCAGTGCCATATTCTTGTGTGCTGTGTGACCAAAAGCGTGACATTACAATAATGGCTGAGACGGCAGAGCTGCAGCATTCCCGAAATTTCTGCATTTTTTGGATTTAGCAGCCATCCTTCACATTTTCACGTGACCACTGGAGCCGTAGTTTATCACAAGAAAATCTTAAACTTTTGATTGTTCATCTTTAATTAGTAAAGTTATTGCGAAGTAAGTGTCTACAACTCAGTGTCATTTGCCTTGTTCACAGTCTGAAAACTGATGGGTTGAAGCACCTACGGGATCACGGACTCTCAACAAGAGGATTTAATCGGATGCTACAAAATTAAACAAAATTCTAAATTCTTAATTATATCAGTATTTTTAAAGTAATTTATATTGTTTGAAAAATGCACACAAATGACCGCCATTTTTGTCACAGACATGAACACTGTGAAAAAATTAATTTACTTAATTCCATGGATCGAGCAGCACTCTGTCGATGTAGTGAGAAAGACAGACGCCATAGACGGCGATTAGGAGGCAACGAATCGGCGACGAGATAAGTGAGAATTTATTGCCAAACGATCAGTGAGGCTTTGCACTGGAAGCAAGTCGGATTGTCGAGGGTCCGAGCAGATAACAAACAAAACGATGACGATGACCGCTCGATCGAAAACGTACTCAATCAATCTGGTTTATTTGATTGCACAGCGAAAGATATCGGCACAAATGTACGGGAGGGGGCAGCCGCGGCGCAGTGGGCTAGTAGTAGCTATGAACCGTAGAAGTTCCGTGTTCAAATCCATCAGCGACGTAAATTTTCTCTTATTAACTACTGACACCCTCAAACAAGGAACTCATTTCATTGAAGTTCGGGGCAACCAGCAGAAAATCGGCTAGCAGGTCGTTGAATTGAGAATAATTGGGATAGGACGGTTCTCTAGTCGGATTGTGCTAGGTGTACAACATCTACAGCTACGTTGTACGGCTGCAATTCGCCTTGAGCCACCTGATTGCTGGCTAAAAGTCAGCAGAAAGCGGTATATGTAAATTGAAAAAATAATTTGGCTTAAATTTTAAAAAAAAATTTTAAAATGGACCTACTATTCTATACAAAGACACTGAACAACGGGCAAAAAACATTGACAAAAATTGATACTCGCAACAGATAAAGTTTCACTCTCAATGTCTTACGAAAATAGTCTTCAATCAGCTTTCTCCTCTTAGGGCTGCCTGAGAACCCTGACGAAAAATAGCAACACGACTGATGGACACCATATCAGCGTAGAAGGGGAGTTGATCGCCAAAATGCCGTGGGATCATACCAAATAGTAGACTGGTCTGGCTGCACCACATGAAACCAGTGTTCGCAAAGGTTCGTAGGGCATCTTACCATCGAATGAGGCTAATCGGAGGCAGCATGCCTCTTCATCTTTGGATGCATCGTTCCCCTGATCACTCACTCGAGCTTAGTGAAGAACAACTTCAGGTGACTGCGTCGAGCCGTGATGTTAATAGTTAGGATTCGCAGAATCCCCGTGGAAGAAACTGTTGGATTCTTCCGCATCGCGAGAGTAGCAGTTGCAGCTGCGTGTCTGGATCATAGCATGCTGACGGATGACAGTCACCCGTTGCACCCATAGTTTCAGCGTGCACTGTGCCTGCATCAAAGCACCCGCAGCCGGTTCAACGCTTTACCAGTTTACCAGGACAGGTCTGTGCCGGCGATCCATTCTACCATTCCTGGCAAGGACTCTGAGACAGCCAGAGCTGCATGAACAATTACTTGTGAATAGCATTCTGACTTGCCATCAGCCTCCGTGTATAAAATTTTTATGGGCCTGTTTAATCCTAACATAAGAGATATACTTATGCTAAAAGCAACAATCACTGCACAACCCAATGAACTGGACTTGACCTGATTTCACTGACTTGACAATAGCGTTCCTCAAGAATGAGGATAGCCTTAAATCAAGCCGAATAACGGACGCCCAGAGGCTACATTCATGAACTTCATGCGCAACGGGTGGTGAGGGCGGCCATCATCGTTTCTTCCAGACGGCAAGCCGCTTTGAGCGAGGTTGTTACGAATCGATCAGCCATTTCGCAACTCACATTTTGTTAGACAAAGAGGTGGCAGAACTGTTGTCAGGCGTTATCCACGAAAATCTCAATACATGTGATTTATCATCGAACGACGTTTCGTGGTGAACCTCGCGGTTTCGCCCTGGCCATATTTACATCGATACAACAGCCATCCGGCCAACGTATGCTGTTCATAACGATTTCGAGATAATGCCATATGTCAAAGGACAAAGTGTCGGAAATTGGAAAGAGAGCATCTATGGCAATCTGTCGACGACGGCTACGAACGACGATCGCTATTTTGCGCCTTACCGATATTTATGAGCAACAATGATGAAATCTGTCAATAAAAAAATCATATTTTCGCAGGCTGTCATGTCTGCTATAATCCTTTTCATGTCCAGATATGTTTTCGTTATCAACGACCGTTCCATTTATCCTATATCCTAATCGCTCCCCTTCCTAGTATACATGTATAACGACGACGTTGCTGATGCCTTCGTCTTCTCGAACTAGACAAAACCTGAAAGGTTCCGTTTTTGCAGCAGACGATTTTTGAGCAGCGTTGAACAACACCGTTAGTAAATCGCTGAAACAGGCGTCGTTGTTTATTTGTTTTGGTAAGCGGCATCTTCTTTAGGCATTTTGCAAAACACTAAGCTGTTCGAACTTTGTGAGGTTCGCTTATCTGATCGCTTCGCATTTTGATATTAATAAATTAATGATGCGTTCACGAAAGAAACACTCCGCCGTTAAGTTTCCTTCGGCACCTGGTATACTGGTCAGCATTCTTTCCCCACTCATGTTCGAGTTCCCACGTCATCAGCTGACGAACGAGTGAGGTTTCGTTAGCACAGTTCAGACGACCGAACATGTCAGTCCTCTGTGTCTGAGCACCGTCATGTATATCTGAGGTTCTACTAGAACGTCGGTGGACAGGACGGTGACAGGCTTTCTCGTTTGTTTCAGTATGAAATAACTGTTTATATATTTATCATATTATGGGTGAAAGTAATAATCCGTTCTAACGCTAAGTTACACCAAAGTCATATTTCATTGGTACTGCATCGATCCTTTGTTCCTAACTGCCTACGAATGTTCGAACCAAGCTAGCAAAACGCTGTGTGATCCTCCAAGCACCGCAGGTGCTTAAAAACAATCGACTGTGATCTGCTTGAACTTCCTTTCTAGGTAACTGAGAACACCGGGGGGGGGGCGGTGCAGTGAGGCATTGAATAGGGCTTTGAACGAGTCAAGCACTTGCTAATGCACCTGGCACACAACTCAACACTTTGTGACATTATTGAAAAAATGGAAACTCAAACTCTGGTCAGATGGCATTAGAATGTAGTCTTTCCTAATTTAGTCGTGCCAATCGGTTTTCACGACATGCATAGCTGACTTCGTTACAGACTGTTCAGGTGGCATCATCTGTCACGGTTGCTGTTTCCGCTCGTAGAGCAAAATCAGCCTGACAGCAGGGGGGTAAAAACATTTTAGTAGTGAACAATATTCCCTTTCCAGACCATTTCATTCCAGACCATTCCAGACCAAAAACATTTTAGTAGTGAACAATATTCCCTTTCCAGACCATTCGAAAGACTTATAAAGATCAGCGACATACTCTCGTTTAGGTTCTGACTAACAGTCAACATCGCCATCTGAGTTTATCACAGCTCAAATAGCACAGTGACCCAGATTTATTGTCTGTTACTTAGAAATAGTACTTCACAATGATATTGAACAATATTAACTGAAGCAACGGTCACATTCATTTCCACAAGGAGGTCTGCCTCAATGAAAAGAATTGTTTTCACATTATGTATTGTCCTCCAGCTCGTCTACGGCCAATGGGCAATTCCCACATGAGAAAAGTTTTTGAAACTTTCCGAATTTCTACTTCGGCAGTTTTATGAAACCAAACGAGGTACTGGTCCCTGAATTCATTTGATAATTTTTCCAGATTGCTGGTCAATGTCTCCTGCTCGTTTGTGACCCGATGGTGCCATCTCACTTTAAAGAAACTTCGCAAGACGCTGTTTGAAGCTGTCAAGACGAGTTTCATAGCGACAGCTGTTTCGAAACAGTGCACGAACACTGCTGCTGCAGTTGTCTCCTAGTGATCTTCCCATATCTTATGGTTCAATCTTTTCAAAAGTCATAGAGCTTCCCAAGAATCTCCCATGTTAGTATAATGCGCCGGTTCACCTGAGGATCAACAACGATGAAAACGATGGTTACTGTCTGGAGGGCAGAGGTATTATCCGTTCTCTTATGAGGCTTGTAAACAGCTGTAGTCCTGAAACGCCAGGAAGATTGACTGAACAGCTTACAGCAGCGCCATCTGCGCAATATCCTCAAGATTTGGTAGTATCATGGTGTAGGTAACAATCACTCACAAACCGCCGAAATGAGGAAGTTCACTGAAGAACAATGAAAGACGGGATTCCCGGCTCAGAAAACAAAGTCGACAATAAATTTTGCCATATGAGAACCCAACCGGACATGGAGCGTAGAAGTTTAAATGTAGCCAAACCCATTAGAAGCAGATCTGGTCACGACAAGAAGGATGTCTTTTGTCGAAGCAGTTAATGCTCAAAGTATTCTAAGGAATCATCTTCTTCATGTCAGACATCATTAACCCCTGGGCAAGCGAAGCTGTTGCAGCTAGCCTACCCCATATGATGAATACAGGCATATAGATGTGAATTTTATTTTATATTAAACTCACGCCCTCGTGACTCCGCCGAGTCGGTTACGCCTGTACCGCATGAACCATCAACCGAAGCATATGAATTTCAATTTAATATGGGCTCGGCAGTTCATACTTGCTTCTGTATTGGTAACGGCATCTTTCTGGGCAGCAATGATGATGACATTCGCTCTATATAACTGACGCAATGCAAAGATATGTTGGGAAACAGTTGGTTTTAGAATTTTCGTAATTGCAAGAATACCATGTTGTACATACTATTCGCAGGTTAATGGCTTGCTACCGTTTTTGGCAGCCTGTGAATTGAATTCATGGAATTCATTGGGAATCAACAGTGAGTCAAAGAAATTTTATGCCATTCTGGGACTGGAATTCGACACATCTGAAGTGCATGGTAAAGTACTTGTCCATTGCGTCACTGCTCTCACAAATTGATCCCGCAAGCGTCAAACAATTTAATTTCAGTGTGTCATGTTTATCGTTATTCTTAAAAATTTTCTGCTTTCCAGAAGACATGAAGCCTTGAATGGGTCAACAGACAAGCCATCGTGTGATATCCGAACTCATTATGTCCTCATTGGCGACGTTTCTTTGATTCTGATCTCCCTGACCTTCCAAGAATTAACCCGCATCGTCGTTTGAACGTCGCATTTTCGTCTTGAAACCTGTGCAGGCATCTGTCGAAAAGGAAGCTGTGATCGAAGGCGATTTGGACATCAGGCCTTCTGTGTCACACTCTGAAGGCTCAACATCGTAGCGACTTTACTTCGGTAGGAGTTCAGAGTTGCTGTAATAGTTTTCTCTGCTCCTACGGCTAGCGGAGCTTTAGCAGTCATGCTTCGACCAGTGATTCCTCTCTTCCTTCTTTCTCGTGCTCATGACGAGAAATGAAACCGTGGCAATGCAGTGTTAGCAGACGAACGCTTTCCAAGCGACAGCAAAGCGTCAAGCGCCACAGCCCCGGCCATTAGAATAATATGGTTCAAACGTTTAACATGAATGAAGGAGTGGATAAACAAACGAATGAACCAATGCATGAATGAATAATTACATGAATAAATGGGCGAACAAATCGATGAAGGTTTATTATCGGAATGGGATGGCGATGTAATTCCTTTTTAAAACAAAGCAAGAAACCATAAACGTTTCACAAAACAAGGAGCCGCGATCGAAAGCATGTGTCAATTGTGGTCGACGCATAATAAGATCTGCCACTTTGCTGCCTTGTCCAATTTTGCCGAACGCCGCAACTCCTTTTCGGAACTCCATCAATCGATCAGTAGTTAGTTTCAATGCCTGATTATCCTTTCGGATCTTGGAGGCAAATGCATCAGACAGTGTCTCCAAAGTTCCCGATCCCACGCCTGCGTCTCATTTTCGGCAGGAGATAAGCTGAGTCTGGAGCAGAGTGCTTCCACTCACTGATTCTAAGGTTGTCTTTGGCTGTACCCTGGGGTCTCTGACCTGTCAATTTAACAGTTAGTAGCTGTTTCTCCTCCTTTCCTGAAATCATTCCCCTCAAGGGCCCAAACCATCGCAGCAGTGACATTTCAGCAGCTGTACACCAAGGATCACCCGGATATCTGTACTCTGGACCTTGTCAATACGCATGAAAACCCACTTCAGCCATCTGCACCTGGGGTCGAAGGTTTTATGTCACAACCTCCACTCGTTACATTAAGCAACATGGTCACATGGAGATTGAATACAGACAGCTAAGTCTTCAGACTCAACCTTACCTCAGTCAGCACGTTTCGAGCCAGTTTACGCAGAGTGCTGCCAGCCATTGCAGTTTGTTAATCGATCTCCTTCGCCAATGTCTCATCCTCAGAAATCACGATCTTGAGGAACTTCGGCTTCTCTCCGTGTTCCATTACTTCTACGTTTATTTGCAGAGAGTTGAGGGCAGGAGAACGAGAAAGCTCTGGTCTTTTCACACGCATGTCAACCACGTAGCACTCGCCTGCGAACCTTTCCAAGGAGCACTGTAGCTCAGTTCCAGAAGATGCCAACAAGACAAGGTTGTCTGCAAATAGCAAACTTCCTGTCTCTATGTCTCCTACGCAAATCAGTCGTTGTTTCGCTGCTCCTGACTACCCTATCCTTGTATAACACAAACAAAAGAGGGCACAGAAAGCGGCCGTGGTTGAGTCCAGTGCTAACGTTGCGAGGTCTCGACTTGGCGCTGTTTACTGTGACACAACACCTGCTATCAAGTTATAGTGACTGAATGGCTCATGGTAATTGATCACAGACCTCATACATTTATGTACTAAACCTCCATAAACTAAATAGCATTTTTTATCAAAATATCGAGTTAACCATTGAAAGAGAAAATGACGGAAATCTGCCTTTCCTGGATGTCTTAATAACTGACTCTGGTAACTACTATTAATGTTTATCGTAAATTGCTTAACGTTAAGCTTTAACTCTCATAATTATTTAAATAACAACGATTGCAATCATAGCTTTACTAAACAAAGCTTTCAAATCCCGTAGTAATTAATTTCTTTAAGAAGAAATGTCGGAATCGCGGTCTCTTCACTTTAATGATTGGGCCATTTTGGTTCCGCTCTTTTTATGAAACTGGTGATACGGTTATGATCTCCGTTTCTACGTTATGTTGGCAGTGTTTCGTTATTTTAAGGCAGAGTCTACAGCCATGTGGCAAGCGTAACGTGTAGTCTCCTGTTTCCTTCCCACAGAGTGGTACTCATTTGTTAACCTCAGAAAGAAAAAGGACGAGTGACTCCAACGAGGGCCTCAACTCGGAACTTATCGCTTCTGAGTTCGAAGCTCTACTGACTGAGCAACCCCAATTTGAAGCAATGTGTGGAAAATTCATTGCTCAAGGAAATTCGCGATTACGACTAAGGTTGCCCTGTAACGGAATCGAACCCGGCACCTGCGGAGTTTGAAGCACACCTCTTAGACAACTGTGACAACACGCCGCAGAGAAGTAATAAAGCATATTGAATTAACCGTGTGTAATAACAATGAATACGCAGTCAAATTCGTTAATGATATCAGAATCCGCGAAACAAGTAACAACAATAATGTATATTCTAAATAATAAAACTTTTCTTAATTCTGCCTTATCATAAAAATTTCGTTGAAAGTTACAAAGACAGTTTTGCACTATATAATATTAATGTTGTATATGAAAGCTCGAATAAATTTCATGTGTCAAGTAATTTTGAGAAGAGTAACTCTACAGGCTGGGTTTACAAATTATCATGTTATTGCTAGTAATATTACATGGGAGAGACACGAAATACCGTTATTCACAGAACAACGAAGCTGTAAACCTGTAACCTGTAACGGCAACCTATAAAGCTGGAGAAGATGGGTGATCGTACACGAACGCGAGTGAAGCACTCCGGGAAAAAGCAAAATCTCGCCAGTAGAAAAGTAAAGGGACAATGCGTAGGGACCTCCGGGATGGCGCAGCTTGCGGTCCATCAAGGATCATGCCCCCTTCAATGGCCAGATCTTATCGGCGTCATCAGAGAAAGACTGTGACTCGCAGGCATGTCAAGGAGGCATTAGTCATTCATTCCTGTGACAATGTCAGCGATAACAAACGAGGTGAACTCTGCACAGACTGGATTAGCCTTGTCGCCGAGAAACTATCTGTCCACCGGTACGGACCAGAAGCTTGACCTCTGGCTCGAAGCATACCAACTGCTGCTAATAACCAAAAAACACTCCGGAACTTTACGAACCTCCTACCTTGAAGAAAGCTCATAAGAAGACCAAGACGTAGTGTTGGTAACTTGTATTGACAAGATTGCCTTTTTTGTGTTGTGTATCAATAATCCGTGTTTCACGCTGTTATTCAGGAATTGTCGTTCAGTTGATTGCCATAAAGAGCAAATATTTTATAGAATATGAATAAATGCCGCAGTATAAATGAATATACTTTAGATTAAATATGAAAGCATTCATTAACAGGCAATCAGAAGGAACTGAATGGAGGAAAACAGCCCATGGTCTCAGAGTTCATTTTTATCAAGGGTGCTTCTCGAACTCGAAACGACGTAGCTTCTCTTGACGCACAACATCAATACTAGTAGCAGGAAACACCACTAGTTTAAAAACATTGCCTGAAGTTTCAAAGCGACTGTTTTTTTCCTCAATAAGCCTTAAACAATTTTCTCCGCAAACACGTTACGTACGATTGCCTGACGTTTCGGAGCACGTTCAGATCCTCTTCAGAGGCAAAGGTATGTAATAGTTTTTGAAAATGGGTCCAGTGCAATCCGTATATAACATATCTGTTAAGAATTAGCCTTGTAAGGACTCTCGGAATGGAGAAAATTATTGCTCTGATTTTGTTGTGAGTTTATCTTTTAATTAGAAACAGGTTTATTATTTCTTTATTTGTCGAAGGAAGGAAAAAGTACATTCGTTTCTAATTCCGAAAGCTACACAAATAAATTAATTTCTTTAAACTCGAAGCAGTTTCATCATATCTTAAATCCGCCGTGGCTTATTGCATATATTCTCTTGATTATGATAATTTGAAGTCGATTTATTCTACACAACAAAACTTTTGACATAATGCTAGAGATCTTAAATTCAACTCGGTCGTTGAGGATGCAGTGAGCGACCTACATCCGCAGAACGGTTCAAGCGGCTTAGCCGAGAACTCTAAGCGGTACAGATTCAAGGCCTGTAGTAGTCTTTACGATGATCACCATAATGACAACAATACGTGTATTGACAAACGTACATGATTTCTTTCTGCGGGAGAATATAAAATCATTGGTGAGTCACAAACGCGAAGACACACCGAGCTTGGTCCGAAACGTCGGATGTCCCTAACTAAAGAACATTTATGCGCTGTCTTTCCGTTTGTGACTAACCAAGAGATTATAACAATACGTATAATAACATATCACAGTTCAGCAATACGAAGAAGAGACGCGCTTGTGCAAAGTGAAACGACGCTTCCATGTTTATGCATAATGAGGCTCTTAATGAAGGATCGAAAATGATCCAAAAACATTGGTCAGTTTTATGAAAACTTTAACCACAGAGAGGAAAATTCTGGCAAAGAGTTGTAGCCTCATGTAAAATATTAGTCTCAAGTAAATATCGGCCTTTGAAAATGAACCGAAAGGTGGACCGAATAGTCGATAAAAATTTGGTTCCACAGTTTGTGCTTAAATCTATGCAACACTTATTTTTATCCAGTCACTTTGCAGTATGATGAAAAGCCTGAATGTCCTTACTGGCGAAATTGTAAAGTTAGCATTTCTTGGTGACCATCCTGAATATCACAGTTATCTTGTGTTTTTACTTTTATTTTGCTGCTCTTATTCAGGCAGTTCGATGATGATTACTCGATCCACCGGCGCTGACCGTTTGTGGCACAGATTGTTCGGTGAACTTGTTTAGTAGATTCCGGAAAACTGGAGCAGATGTACTAGTTTGGTCGGAATTTTAGCAGATTAAAAATTGAAAGTTTTATCTGATCTGCGTCTATTGATTATTAGTCATGGACGCTGATTTGTTATTTGAAACGCTGCTT
>UZAM01007602.1:23141-33222 GCA_900618415.1 Soboliphyme baturini
TTTGATTCAGGACCGACGGAAGAGAAAATAGTTTATTTTCCACCGTAAGAAATCTCCGTTTACTGGCCTTATCTGAACACTGGTTTGTGGACGGAACTTTCAGAACAGTGCCTCATTTGTTTCACCAACTCTACGCACTCCATGGTATTCAGGTGAAGAGTTCAATTCCACTTTTGTATGTTCTACTATCAGACAAGACAGAGGCAAAATATATTGGGTTATTGCAACAAGTAAAACAGGTTCGACCTGATGCCTTCAAATAAACAGGTGAGGCCGAATTCGAACCTGCCGAAGTCAGTGCTATTCGTCAAGAATTTCCAAGGGGTACACCGAGAGGACGTTTCTTCCATTTCTCGCAGTGTATATTCCAAGGATTCAGGCAGAAAATCTTCAAAGAAGGTTCGAAACTGACATTGAATTTCCTATGAGAATACGACTGTTGTCTGCGTTGGTCTTTTCCAAATAGAAGATGTGGTAAAAGTATTTTAGCTTATTAGCGGTAGCGATGATAACATGTCTGAAGAAGCACAACGCTTGATTGATTTCCTTGAGGACTGCTGGACTGGACGTGCTTAACGATGCATGGGACACCGAATGCCCTGCTTCTCCCTGGAAATGTGAAACTGTTACGAAGGAGTAAGACACCGTCTTCCGAAGACAAGTAATGCAATTGAAGGGTAGCATCGTGGATTCGAAATACAAATATCTGTACAACGCCTTAATATCTGGAAGTTTATTGAAGCGATTCAGCGTAAGCAGAGCATCAGAACACTGCAAATTGAACAATATTTGAGTGGTCATTAAGGTGGCCCTGTGCGTAAGAAATATGGGGATTGCGCTGAGACTTTTCAGAGTAGTTACGAATTATGACAGAAGTAATGTTTTGGAATTTTTGAGAGGTGTGGCACATAATATACATTACTAATTAGGCATTGCGTGTAAATAACGTTTCAGAAGTTTTCTTTCAATTAAATTATTCCAATGAAATCTGTTTTATTCGAAGTTTAGAGGTACATACATTTTCATTTTCAAGCAAATTAATTCAGAATCAGCAGATTTCAGTTTTATAGAAATATTGACAATACTTTATGGTATGAAATAAATTAAGTTTTTAATATCGGCGATCAGTTGTAGACTCGGTGAATTTTCCGTTCGACGATATACTGGTCGGTGAATTTTCCGTTCGGTGAATTTTCTGTCGCTGAATTGCAGTCGGTGAACTTTCGTAGATCGCACTTATTCCACTACTTTTTTGATGACGGATTACGAGCAACGGGCTGCGTTAAAATAGCAGTTCCAATGAAGTTAGACAGATGTCAAAAGCATGAAAATGTGCAACTACAAGTTATCAAATTGCGACATCAAGAGTGACGAGGTCAAACGTTTTATTAGTACATGATAGTATTAAGAAATTATCTGTTTATCAGTGCATATTTCGCTTCCATTGTATAGTTACCAACAAACATGCCTATCTGGCGATCATCCTTAACTAATTACATAGTTGTAGTTACATTCGTTATGCCATAATATGAACTATGAACCTTTTAACCTTTCTGCTCTCGAAATCGCAAATATAATTTTTAGTTTGCTTTCAAATACCTTCTCAACATGTTAACCTCCATTTAACTTTTCAGTCTACTGAAGTAAATACTCTATGCAAAAGCATGCTCTCATGTACATGTTTACACTGTCATTCCCTACAGACATCCGGTTCTTGGGGGGTCGTCAGCAAGACGAGAATCTG
Organism: Soboliphyme baturini; assembly: GCA_900618415.1. Lineage (NCBI taxonomy): Eukaryota > Metazoa > Nematoda > Enoplea > Dioctophymatida > Soboliphymatidae > Soboliphyme > Soboliphyme baturini. The sequence goes on from UZAM01007602.1 coordinate 24,886, forward strand.
ATGTCTAAAACTTTTTCATGCAGATCTTCTCTGTCCTCCTTTTCGATCTTTTCTTCTCGTATGATACTTGTAAAGCTTGCCCTACTGCTCTGATTGCTTATTGATGCTTTTGCTTGATCATAGATCTAACGCGCTTATTCTGTCGCCTACCCACAGCTTTTTAACCGTTTTCACAAAGCTAGGCATAATGTGCAACGTGCCTAAAACCTGTCGTTTAAATTACATATGATCCTAACGCCCCAACAATGATTGTGCTCAGTTTTTTGTAACTCTGTTCTTGAAGTGCCAGCTGGAGGTGTTTATAATGTGCGATTTTAGGTGTGGTTGCTGTCTCAAATGCGCTATGCCAATTCTCAAAGGGAATAGCAATGTTTACCATGGCGCAGTCTTAAAACTGTTGTTCAAGACCACGATATATGGGCGTTGTGTGGAATGTAGCCTCTCCTGTCGTAATATAGCCGCGATTCTGGTATCATCTAATGCTCGACATCAAAATGGGAGTGGCGGCACTTAGTGTGACCCATCCTGTAAATCACCCGTCACCTTGAGTAATAAGACTTGCGGTTTCTGTGCCGGAATCATAATGGTTTAAATAAGTTACGATGAAAAACATTTACTCAAATTCAATCAATTTTCATGATCGTGAATTTAATGTAAAACTTTAAATGCCCTGCAGGTTTCTCAGGGAAACGTCTATTATTTTTTTGGCAAAGTCTACTGATGTTTACACAAGTCACTGTGGATATTCTTGAATTTTTGCAAGATTTAAACAGAGGCATACTGACTCAGCGAATTGTGGTTGTCGTTCTTCCATTTTTGTCCCAGTCGTCCGTCAGTTTCAGAGGGTACAGTGAGCTATGGTTGTCAACGTGCTTGAAGCGCTTACGATGAATATTGATGATGCAGTCAGTCCCTTGTCTAAATGTTAATCAATTGAGGGCAGAATAGAGTAAGTTAACAGAATTCTGTGTAGCACCAAGATTGTGTTACGTCCTGAAGACGAACTGGGGATAGTTCGAAATTTATGAATTTACGCGAAGGAATTATGGTGAATTTCATCCAGTACGTCTGTTTAATTTTCTTGTCTTTTAATCCATGCATTTATTGTGACAATATTGCTCGATGAACATCTGCTTGCGTTTAGGCTACTGAAATGGATAAACGACAATGCGGCGGCGCAGACTCAGCACGTCAGCGTCGAGACCAGCTATCATCAGAGCGACGGAGGCAAAGTGTCAACCCGTTTCACTTTCATGCCAAGTCCCGGCGATCACTACATCAAGTAGGCGGTCGAAGTTCGAGTTGACTTTCATTCATCACGTCCGTGTTGCCCAGGTACAACGGAAGGTGGCTGAAAATCGAACGCAACAGAGAAAAGCAGATGGTCAGCTTGCAGCACGGCACACCGTACGAAACTGTCACTCTAACAACCCTCGGCAGAAGCGCGTTGTTCTATAGCCAGATATTAGAAGAAGGTATCAGTGACATTTGCAAATCACTACTGAGTTTTATTTTATTGTTTTGATGTATTGTTTACATCTGCTGCTGACTTTTAGTCAGCTGCCAAGTTAATCGCTCCGAATTTCGGCTGCACAGTAACGTGTCTGGCAGCGTGGTCGTAAGTCTCGCACCATGTGGTGTGAACATGGCAAAACGGAGTATTGTTCCTAACGTTTGCAAGTGAGCCATGTCCGTGACTAGCCGCTAGTTTCTCGGCTGGTTGTGATGAAGCATTGGAGTGGATTCCTCATAGGAATTGTCAGTAAATAAGAAAGTTTTCATAATCGCGTTCCTCTGAACTGTAAAGGAAGCTACTTATCAACGACAGCACTCTCTCTTTGAATTATAGGGTGAATCAATGCCTAACGAACCGCCACTGGTACTGCATAACTTCATCTTACACCTTGTTCTAATTTTTAGTCAGCTATCAGGTGAGTGAATGGGAATTGCAGCAGTAAAGCGCACATGTCAAGCAGCAACGCCTTACGTATCACATGCTTTGGCATTGCCACACGAAAACACCATGCTGTCCCTATTATTCTTAACCGAATGATTTGCTGCCTGATTTTCGGGATTTTGAGATGAATTGCTTGCTCAGGGGAATCAGCATTCAGTGGGAGAAAATTTACGCCGCGCGTTGCACTTGAACTCGCACTCCACCGTGCAAAGCCTTCTAACTGACGACGCTACTGATGTCGCCATGAGGAATATTACTTAATTATGCAACGCTTGTATAAAAAATCTGTTCGCATTGTCTTGCGCTATGACGCCTATAGTTAGATATTCATAGCTAATCGAAATAATTCACAAACCGATGCCGACTTTCACTTTTGACTATGAGGATTATGAATACGCGTCGTTTGTCTAGATTTTCGTTGCTATTTTTTCTACGGACGAATAGGGCCTATCATCGAGATAACGGCTCCACAGTAGCACAGAACCTGCAGCGTACTGGTGCAAAATTGCGTTGTGTTGTTCATTGGAACACGAAATATGTTCATAGCAGCAATATACATACCTTCAACTACAGTCAGCCAGTCGTCCAGTTTCGCTAGCCGGATGTCCTTTCGGGTCGCGGAGGCAGCAGCATCAGACAGTGTCTCCAGCGTTTCCGATGCTGTACCAGGGACTCAGCTTCAGAAGGAAACGAGTCTAGATTAGAGTCCATCAAGCCACTTGCCCCAGGTCATTCTGGATCTTCTCAGGGTCGTTGGCAGGTCTGTCCAGAAATTAGTATCAGTTTCGCCTTGCTTTCTGAAAGCATTCGTATTATATACCCAAGCCATCGCAGTTGTGGTCCAATCTGGAGAATGGCAAACCGATGCATTCTCGAATGTCTGAGCTCCTGACCAGTTATATCGAGACGCGTGAACCTAGCGCTTCGTCTCAGAAAACTCATTTCAATCCTTTGTGCATAGATTGCAGTTCTTCAGTGTTGCTTCACATTCAAAAACATGGGTTAGCACAGGGATGAAAATCAGATTGAACACAGGCAGCTTAGTGTTGAGATTCAGCTCTGTTTTAGTCACAGCGGTTCGAGCTAATTCACTCAGAACGCCGCTCGCTATTCCAGTCCGCCGGTCGATCTCCTATTTTCCGTTATCAGTAAACAAGACCCCAAGATACTTCAACTGTTACACCTGCTCCACTGCTTCTGCGTTTATCTGCAGAAAGCGATGGGCAGGAGAACAACAAAGCACTAGCCTGCTCCTTTTAGATACGTTCACACGCATGACAGCTGCGTAGAATTTGCTTGTGAACCTTTCCAGACAGCATTGAAGATCAGCTTTAGAAGATGTCAATAAAATAAGGTCGCTTGCAAACAGCAACCTTCTCGTCTCGACATCTCCTACACCGATACACTCATTGCCCAGACTCTGTCTGACTATTCTATCCATGTACAACAGAAATAGGAGAGGGGCAGAACGCTGTCTGCACGAGAAGAGTGCTAACGCTGAAAGGTCTCAGCTTAGCGGCATTTCCTGTAACACAGCACCTGCTATCGACATATAGTAGAAACAGGCCATCGATTCCATATTTATGCAGGTACGCTCATTGCTTGTTAGGCAAAGTCCGATCAGAGGCTTTCTCCAAATCTATAATGCGCACATCAACCAGATATGTGATTTCCCACGATTTGTCAGCAATTTTGCATGGGGCAGAGACGTTTGCACTGCAGGTAGTGCTTCATCTTCAAGACAGAAAGCGATAGACTACGAATGGAGTAGTGACCAGCAAATCCCCCTTGAACAAACCGTTTGGCTGTGTAAATGGATGAGTCGTTTAGCAGTATACTGTGAAGTGTAGATATTTTCAAAATATTAAGCTACACAAGGTTTGTCAGGCTTAGGGAAAGTAAAGGTTCGTGATAATATCTGTTAAATGGGATGGATTTGCAAAGATGCTAAATGTCCGTAGAAGCTTCTGACGGAAACGAATGCAGTTCGTCGAATAATCGTTCCGCTACGACGGTACTACAGTTTTGCAATACATAGAGGTTGCCAGTTAGGATCGATTTGTGCAGTAGTAAAAGTTTACGGCGATTACGAAGAATGAGCATTCAACTCTTTCCGGCTGAAAAAACGCAGCGATTGGCTTTGAACACAACTCGTCGCGGTGATTGTCACCGAGCATCCTCCTTGAAACTTCCCGCGTATCCGACGATGTGTTCCCATGCATGCATACATTGACACAGAGAAGACCAATCAATACATACGTGTATACATACAAGCATGCATGCATAGAAGTGGAAGGTGCGAAGCAGTTGCAACTGCATAGACTTTAGAGAGTTTTTTGAAGCCGTGACTCCTGGAACAGCAGATATAATGCATTTGTTTTTCAATCTCATTCCTATTCTGTAGGTTCAGGTTAGAGGACGTGTGGGTGAAAAAAACCTCCGACTGCTGCTTTTTCACGACAAAGCTGTCATCTTTCCAGTCGAACTTGGTTGAGGCAGAAACCCGAAGAATCCCCACTGATACCAGGCGTTTGAATCTATTAAAATTTGACGAGCTAGAGGTGAAGGTTTCACCCACCTTGAGCGCATAGTCTCTGTCGATCATATTTAGAGAAGGAAGTCGATTTTCTTCAGGCAGTCGACGAGCGGTCATGAGCACAACAAACCACTGACAACTTTTTTGTAAAAGATACGGGGCAATATAACAGTGATGTAATTTTATGCACAAAAAGGACTTAAGTCAGAAAATTCATTGCCGGAGAGGAAGAATTCGCACATGCAACTGACTCTCAAGAGGAACGTTCAGATTTCAAGTATACGGACACGTAATCCACCGTTGCGAACGAGCGAATCGGATCAGTTGCGATGAAATGAGCAGCAACTGCCAAATCTAGCGAACTTCGTTCTTAATTTATATTGATAGCACTAAAAGGTGAAAAAGTTCCGTAGTGGAAGGTGCGTTGCTTACTTACATTGGTGTCGAATCCAAAGTAAATACTATTTCGCAAACAATGCAGACGTTTTTTGGAGGCAGATTCATCTTTTCGTTCTACAGTTGACAGCATAAAAGACGAAATAATTTTTTTGCGCATCTCACGTTTCGACATAATTATCATCTGTTATTATCAAGGAATCAGGTGTTAGTATGAGTTTAGAAAGTTATTTTGAATTATTCAAGGTGTTTATTTTTCTGCGATATAATTGTATTTGTACTGTTGCTATCATCGGAAATTAATAAGGATTAAGTGCCAGTGTACTCAACGAAGTCTCATAAAACTAAGAAACTCTTCGATTCAATGGCTTTAAATATCAGTCGGTTCAAAGTTGAAAGAACTTATTCAGAAGACAGAAGGCATTTCCTTAAAGACTTCTGAATAACGTTATTTGACATTTGTCAATGGCAATTCCTTCGACCTATAGCCAGTGAACTGGAAGACTTCATTTCTTTATTCGTGCTTAAGAGAATGAGATTCTTATTCCTATTAGCATAGTGTTATTATTCAAATTTATGTCTCTATTGATAATGATAAGGGTAACATCGTCAATGAATATGATATATAAACTATGGAAGCTACAAAATTCGCTAGGTTTCAGTTATATTCTCTATGGGCAGATGAAGTTAAATCCTAAAAAATGGTTTCCTTCAACATTACATAAATGTTTCGCTTGAGTAATTAATTTTGTAGCGCGGAAACAGGCCATCAAGCAGTTACAAAGTGGCACCGTTGTGTTCGCCGCAGCCGGTGCCGAATGGCGTCAGTTTGGCCATCCGCGGCGTAAGAGACCACTTGACTCAGTTATACTGGACAGGGACGTAAAGGAACGCTTGGTGGCGGATGTTCAAGAATTCATTCGCAGTTCGCGTTGGTACGTCGACAGAGGTAGTAACGTGGTGATTGCGGAAGAGGTAGAGACTTCTAAAGCATGCATTCCTAGGCATTCCGTATCGACGTGGTTATCTGCTGTACGGTCCACCGGGATGTGGCAAAAGCAGCTTCATGTAATCTGTGTTAATCTTTCCATAATCGGTCTCTTCCGATCTTGACAGATATGTTTAGAATGGCATTAGCAAGCGAGCTTGAGTTCAGTATTTGCATGCTGAGCCTTAGCGAACGCACGCTGACCGACGACCGTCTCCAGTACCTGTTGAACATTGCCCCGCTGCAGAGCATTATCTTGCTGGAGGACGTTGACGCCGCGTTCATCGCCAGGGAGGATCAATCGGACCGTACGTAGGCGTGGCTCTATTAGTTGGATTGGTCATCACTTCATTTATAGTGCTTCTCTGATTCCAGCACCTGGAACTGAGAGATCTATTATTATTCAAACGTTTTGTCAGATTGGAACGAACCTTCGCTTTGCATGCAGGTCTGTTTCGAACTCCAGAGGTGCCGAGTTCGAGTCCGCTGAAGGCCAGTCCTTGTCTTATTGACGAATTCACTTGAGCATAGAATTGAGTATAGAACCACAGATCGGGGTTGTTTAGTCAGTAGAGTTTCGAACACGAAACTGATCAATCCCAAGTTAAAACCCCGGTCAAATTCACTCGCTCTTCCTCCTTCCGAGTTTGATAAATGAGTACCACTCTGTGGGAAGGAATCAGAAGACAGAAGACTACACACTACGCTTGCCACATGGATGCAGACACTGCTTTTTATATAAGACACTCCTGAATGGCACAGAAACGTAGATCATCACCACACCAATAACTTAAAGAAGGGCGCCAAAATGACCCAATGATGAAAGTGAAGGAAGTCCGACATTCCAGCTTTCCTTGCTTCAGTATTCCCTTTTTATGTGCGACTGCGCCTTGTACTGATTCATTCAGCTATCAAAATGGTCAAGTCAATCTGCAACCATAATCGACAGCTTGCTCTAACGTGACTACACTAGCGCACTTCTTTTTTGTTATTGTTTTCAGGTCAGCGATTTTTTATCCATTTTTAGAAAGGTTGTACCGAAGCACAGTGAGGAGAATATCCTGCGCAGCGGATTTAGGAGTTATTATAATCGGCGCTTCGATTAGCCTCGCACCTTTAACGTAGAAAGCCAGCTTCCCATCTACTGTGCTACTGTCCCGTCGTGTCAGTTTATGTTTTATCTCACGCCTTCAGCACTGCAAAGGTTTCAGGCAACATATGGAACAACGAAATTCTTTTACAAATTTTGTCACAGACAGCACAAGTGAGATTCACTCAAGAAGCGGCCGTTACTATATCCACCAGATAGCGCTGTGTATCTTCTGTCATTTGCGGATCAGTTCTGAGACAACATTCGTAGCAGTTTCTTAGAGAGTCAGGAACCTTTACTTTGATTTTTATGACCAGGATCTTGTATTGTTCTTTTCAAGCTTTACGCCCTAAGTGGATGGCCCATATATAGATCTGATGACGTAGCAAGCTGATTGTCAGGTACGAATGAATGGCAGAACTTTTAAAAGGTAACTGATGTATGTCTTCCAATGTAAGTGTGCAGGAGTTTTATGCACTGTTGTGTAAATTGAATTTCTGAAACCTTTATTATTTAGCCACATGGTTTTCTTTTATGGTTCTGAGATACAGTCCCACATCTCGCTATCCATAATGTTAGGATAGTCTAGACTTTATGGTTGCGAAACATGAAATCATGTGCTGACTCCACCAACAACAGTATAGTAACTTAATCAATGAATAGGAACAAGACATATATCAGAATGTCTTCATTCAGGAGAAGTTGAGCCGAAAGCCGGACAGATGCAACGATTAGCTAGACGTAATGCCAAAAACTGACTTCGGAAGCCATCCCCTCTTCATAATTCCATAGTTAAGAAATGTTAATGAAAGAATGGAACAGTTCGTAACTAAATATGGAATAAAGACGGTATAAATTCTTAAATAAACCAGGCAGCCACTTGTACATGAAAGGTATTTGTCCAAAACAGGCGAGAACTGGTATGCAGGAACAGCTGGAGCGCATCAGCAGCAGAAGAATGCTATTGCAGAATACAGCATATTTAAACATGCAGTGACGTTCGAGCAGAGTAGGGGAAAGAAACTACTTCGAAGGCGGTGAAGTTGAGCGAACACTGCGGAATCATCAGGCAGGAGTAGAACCAACGCAATCGCCTTAGAGCTATCTTTATCACATCATAATATATTCTGACGAACATTTTCACCTCAGTACTTCTGAAGTTGCCGTTTCGTATATTTTTCATTTCGTGTTCTTGTCTACTTTGTCCGTACCTGCAGCTTAAATACGACTTCAGTGCGTATATGCCTCCGTCATGATTCCGGAATGAGTCAAAGACTTTTTCAAATGGCAGGCTATAGCTCACTGTACAAAGTTTGGCCATCCTACAGGAAGCTGGGATCCAGGGATACATAATCGTTGGGGATTTTGCT
>UZAM01007609.1:308-11391 GCA_900618415.1 Soboliphyme baturini
ATGATCTCCTCTTTCTCACCACCAGTTCCGGCGTCTGACCACCATGTCAAAACTGACAATCGAGGATCAACTGAATGCACACTCGACCTCTTTCGCATAGCTGGAAATATGCGTTGACTTGCTGTTTGATGCAAACCCCGTGCCGTCTTCGTTGTCTTACAAGAGTGTATCCGCAGGGTGATGTTCCTGTGATAGGAGGTATTTAGCTACTCTAACCGCTACGCGTTTGGCTAAGGGTTTCATCCGTCGACAATCATTTCGTTCTTTCGGTTTTCCACAGCCGGGTCGATAGTACAGAGTCACCCCAAAAACCTTTGCAATATGAAGGCATCTTGTCTTGACGTAAGACGCTTACCTTTACGTCCGTTGCCACTACGTTTTTCCTCAACCAGTGTTTTAATCTGTGCATACGCTTGTTTAATACAGTTTCTGTGCTCAAGGCTTCTATGCCCTAAGGAACATTGAACGGCAAATTAACTCTTCAATTCAGCGTCCATCTTCAAAACGTGGTTTCCTTCCAGATGGCGCATGCAACAACTTCAAAAGCTTGTCCAATTTGCCTGATCCTCTGACCATAGACCAGGCTTCATTGACTAAATTCCAGTGCTTAAAAGTGCCACTTATCGAATGCACCAATATCTTCTGGCAATAGGGCGTTCTCCTTGTAGTTTCTCGAAGAGAACCCGTTTGTTGAGCATCTCCTGAACTGGCAGTGTCTGAAAATTTTGGCACTTTGATCTCATTACCTGAAAACTTTCTTACACGTAAAGATTCCCGCAGTTCAATTTACTGGTTTCGAATGCGTAAAAATACGTATAATAAGGATCTTGCGTTTCTCCTTTTCCGTCATTAGACATGGCACAGATAGCACAGATACTACCGTCAGATTAGATACCTAGTACATTGCAAGGGATTTTTTTTATTTGAATATCTGTCGCGTGTATTATATTTCCCAAATTTAACTTTCTCTAGTCTTGTCATTCTATGGTGACGGAAGGGTCCCGCCCTCTCCCCACTGACTTGATCAAAACACAGCGTCTTTAGCCAATTTTGTACATGTTAATTTCTTATACAGTGAATAACGTAGTTGCCACTGCTCTGTCTGGAAGTGATACTCCACCTACAGCATTGGATGCTGATGAACTAAATGTAGAATATCGCCTACCGCTACTCCTGTACCTTATAAGTGATTCCGTATCCTGTATCCAAGCAGTTTCACCGTACTTCCACTGTCTCAGTTAATTTGTTCGTACTCTGCTGTTCCCTCATGTTTTTCATCCGAAACCATTAGATGTTCGCCCACTGAATTAGAAACAAAACGCTTTCGATGAGAACGTCATGTGTTCGTTTTCAGTGTAAGATTTTTTTGTGCTTTCTTTGCGAGGTTCTTGTAAATGAACTAGTTGTATTTAGCCTAATTCTGCTTTTTGATTGCAGTGATCAAAATGTTTTATCTGCCTGGAAGATATGATCGTTTTCGCGCTGCTCGTTCAAACTGTTGAAAAGATCTGTAGCGCATCAGTATTGAAGAACAGCCATTCATTCCTTCTGTATTGAATGGTACAAATGTCAGTATTACTCTGTTATTCTTCTGCCATGTTTGCCTTCTATGTATTGTCGCTTCTGTATATGAAATAAAGGTTACAGTTATACTTATAATAGATGTACTACGTATATATGAAACAAATGACACACTGCGAAATTTAGATGTATGATTCAAAATATAGAATGAGAACACAATTTCAAATTCACCACTGTTATTGCCTCTATCGGATAGAATCGTTTGTACTGTAATTATAGTAAATATGAATGGTTTACTGTATTTGTAGTGTTCTGTAATAGCACAATATGATTCAGTACAGTATGACTAAATTTAACAATGATCTTCATGTACGTTTATTGTTTATATCAAGCGTACTGTGGCTACAGTAACTTATTACTAATCATACTGTAGCTGTAATGTTTTGTTGCTCGTCATACTGTAGAATGTGAAATTCTGATTTTGTACAGTAGACTTGGACTATATCATTAGCTACTTTGATTTGCAGGTACAATTTATCGCATTACTCTTTTGCACTTAATTATTGTACACGGCACAGTACTGTCAACTACGCTAATTTGACTTTTTGCGCTTTATTTTCGAATGTATTACAAGTACAAGGAAAGACAAGGTACAACTACTTAAAAGCTGAAGGAACAATACGAAAAGTACAAAAATGAATCACATTATGGAAACATTTCATGTTTCCAACAGCCTTTTCGGATGATATTCGATGAAATTTAAACAGCTGGCAACAACGTACGAACATAACAACGAATATAATTCAGTATCTGAAAGATTGCCATCGAACATCTGGTCATTGTGCTGGAGGACCACCCTAAAAGTGCTGGATGAAATAACGGCAAAACATGAAAATATTATACAATGCACTGACACACCACTTTAACAGGCATTTACAATGAAATAATTTTTTATCATCATATTAATACCTCACAGAAGCTGAAGTGAACGTGATAGATATTCTCATTCCATGGTTAGACGCACGTGAAACATGTTTCTGGTGCTACTAATAATTGAATCAGAAGAAAATCAGTCACATTTAAATTAACAAGACTTCCAAATAAATATTGGAGAGATGGCTACATAGACTGTTTCCTAGTATCCCATGATCGTGCAATCGGAAATAAGTAACGGGACACATGCGCATTAGAATTATCTACATTTTCCAGCAATTAACCCAAATACTTACCTGTTAAAGAGGATTAAATTATGAATGATATGGACATGCGAAACATGCAGAGAAATATCAAGCTTGACAAAGAAACACGACAAAGACAACGATAGTTTAAAGCACATCTTGTGAAACGGAAGTCTCCACTGTGCGGGAAGGAGGATCTGTACACGTAAATTTCCATACCAAAAAACGCAATAACTTAAGATCTGCAGAAAGGCGGAACATACTTCATACTATAGAAAATGATAATTGACTGTGCAGCGAAATAGAAGCATAAAAGGCCATGGACAACAGCCTTTGAGAAGCACGGCCCTTGACTAAACAGAAGCACGTTTGAATATGTGGCGAGCTCTTTCACAGATTCAGGAACGTCACATCAGTGAAAGTACCAGGAAGCATGGCGCTTCAAACCCAAAAATTCAACCTTTGGTTCCCGCTTGCAAGACAAAGTGGAAATCGACAGAGAGATAAGAAATCTGTTGACAAAGACAAGGCTCAAAGGTGAAGTGAGTGTAGAACCGCAAAACAAGAAAATGCCCAGCAAGCTAAGCGGGAAGGTGTACAGAATGATAACAAAAACGCTTCTGTACGAATCCGAATGTTCGATTAACCTCAAGAAACTAGGTCAACAGCTGGACTAAATATCGGTGCAAATATGAATGCACTGATGAATGTGTAGTTATACAATACGACAATATCAGCAACAGCTTCATAAAACATACTAAGCGTCCACCAAGTAGTAGATGCAATTTTTCTACTTCTGCTGATTTCACAGTCGATGCTCTAATGCAGAGATCAGCTGTCCCTGATAGACTTAAATCTACCCCTCTTCAAAGCTGTGTTCACTGACTTCAACAGGTCACATGATCACATATTTATTGATTATGATATGAGTCTTCTTCGCGTTTACTTTCAGTTCAAAGTTGATGCTGAAGTTCATTTGATGACCTTGAGAGGATCGGAAAATCGTACACGAATCTCAGGCGACTTAATTACTGTCCATAAATGTTCAATTCGTCATCTCCCCAACGCAGTCTTAAAAATCATTTCTAGGGGTTCTATGAACTGCCTTCATGATACTGCCTCGCCTAGTCGAACACCCCTTGCTATTTTAAACTTGCTTGATCTTTCGTGAATCTTCACACAAAGAGACGCATTGACGTAAATCATGATGATGAGATCTCTGTATCGTTTCTCGATTCCTTAGCTCCTCAAGGAATCTACTGCAGAACAGATGTAGACCGAGAGAAATTCCTTCTAGAAATCGACAAACTCCATACATAGAGAAGCTAATATTAGTTGACTGTCTGAAATACTTGTTTTATTATCTGGAGACGGTCAATATCCAAGTAAGTAATAGTAAGCGCACAAATACCAAAACGATTATTGCGCGCCGGAGTATGTTAAATGAAGTGTAACCACTCCGAAGCCAGATATGTCGGTGTTTGGATATTTTTTATGACGTATTACATCCTCGATATGAACAAACCCCAGCAACAAGATATGCTAAGTATAATCATCCCTTCAAAAGGCACACGGAGCAGTCAGTTTGTGGGTTGCACGAAAACTGACAGACTCAACATTTTGTCAGTGATGTCAGAAAGGTAAACATTATTCTCCCGGAAAATATCTTAATGCGTATCATGCATTATCTTAATCAGTCATAACGTTTACAATGATAGTTCCCCTTTCCAGTTTAAACAATGATCTAAACGACTAGAATAAATACTGAGAACAAATGATCCCGTATGGGCAAAGCACGGCTTCGAATGTCATTGACGAAGTGGACGCTAGTCCATGAACGGAGGAAGAAAAGACGAGAATGTGTGCAAATCAATAAAGAAACTAAAATGAAATTGCCGAAATGCATCTGATGAATGAATCAAGAAATAAACATGAAACAACGTTTTATTCTTGTACACATTGACGGCCAATGAATTCTAAATTCAATATTACAATGTTGGCTAAACTGCAATTGTTGTTCTGTTATTTAAAACGTGATGATACAGGGAGGCAACCAAAACTGTTATTTAAAAGTAAAAAAGATTAAGACCACAATTCTGAAAAAGGAAGACAGATTAAAACCCTAGAAAAACATGTTCGAACATTAACGAATATTCTCCTTCCTAAGACACATATAAAGAATGAACCGAGTTATTATGGCGGTTCGACCTAACAAACCTCAGATGCTTTGCGCAACTGCACTAAATATGCTAAAATACCATGGAGCTGTGGCCACTAGAAGCAAAGGGTCGGTGCTTCGACGAATAAATCCAGAGAACTGGCGAAAGAATTTAATTTTTATAGACGACAGTAAAAGCTAACAGCTTTTTAGCAATCCCATAGTTAACACATTTTGTTTTTGTTAAATAAGAGAATATTCCTTAATCTTTCGCCGTCTTCAAGCATTCTGTCAAGCATATAACGCCCAACTTATGTAAATCCTTTACCACAACTTTGGTAGCAATGTAGCAAAGCGAACAAATGAAGGAGCATGCAGGTTATAGCGTCATTCGAACATGTTTACGCAAGCCTCTTTAATACAGTCAAAACAGTTATTCAACAATTTTTGAAAAACGCATAAAACCGACACTTACGACAAACATTCATTTAGCAAAGACTGAAGAATCATCAGAACAGAGAATAGGTAACTTCCAGAAGATGATCCTCTGACCCAGTTTGTCAGTTTTCAAATCGTTCATCCTTTGACTGTTGCTTAATTTTCGCTAAAGTACGTTTCCCCGCCTCCACGTTACCGGATTCCTCTGCGGTAAAGAAACGAACGGGCAAATTCGCTGATTCATGGATTCTTAGGCTAGTGACAAAAGATACGAACTTCACCTTAGCAGTGTACTTTTTATAATATAAATCTAAGATACCATTTCTAAAAGTAAGATATCATGAATCTGGGATAATCGGCTGCTTAAACTCTGGCATTCCTTAGCGACGATGACAAAACAACCACTCTCTTAACTCGTATTGAACTGCAGAGACCATCATGGCAGCAGATAGATTTTGCCTAAATTTTTGAGCATGAACTGTGCTTACTGAGGTGTTTTAAAAGGATCTAAGATTATCTATGCCACATATTGTTTCATACAATATATGCTAGAGGCAAACAAAAGCGACGAAAATACAAGATTGAAACAAATACTATTTCGTCTTAATAACAACAAATCCGCTCTAAACGCTACACAGTGCTCCACGACCCGAAAGGAGAAACGATTATGGAAAATGAATGAATAAATGAACTAAATAATGCGTGAAAACCCGGCGCACACGTCGGAGAAGCAAGTTTGAACGAGAGGAGACAGAAACCGGTGGATTAGATCAGTAGGTTTTAATGTATTATAGAATAGTTGGACTCACCTGGCAATCCGATATAAACGATATATTTAAAAAATTGACAATATAAATGATAGATTCTAAATTGGCAATGTAAACGATAGATTCTAAATTGACAATGTAAACGATTAATTTGAAATTGATAATGTAGCACTTGAGATTATTATCCTAGAACCTGCACGTCAAAGGCACAAGGAAGAAATGCGTCGAAATTATATGACGAATAAATGGCGCTGTGAATATAAGGAAATAAATTTACTGACGAACTAAATTACGATCAATGGTTGAGTTTCTTTACATCAGTTAATAATAAGTTTTCGGTGGTGTTTACATCAAGTATTCTACAGCCTCTGATTCAAATCCATCAGGGGAATGAATCGTACGACAACGACGACGATGTAATGCAGAAGTTAGAGGCGAATTTGAAATGAAAACGTTTAATCACTCGATTCAACGCATTTCTGTCTTGAGAATTTTGAATTTGACAGCACAATTCCTCATGGTTCCAGGACAGAATCAGGCGTGTTTTTTAAACGAAAACGGATTTCATTGACTACCTTGAAACGTTGTCGCTGATTTCTTCAGATTCGCTGAACGAAAATAAAATCATAAACTTTATTAGATGGCTTGGTGGAAATAGTGCGGAGAGAACGATTAATAACTGATATATCTTGTAATAAGGCTATGTGCATATCGATTTTATTCCTTTACCCGAGATTTCTAGACCCAGAATTCTTCGTGTATCATCGAAAATTTCTTCTGAATGTCAGAGAGATAATCCCTCTGCGATTGATGTACAGTTCACAGACATTAAACCAGAGATCTTTAATTCTAGGATATCAAGTGAATTCAGAAAGCGCTAAGAGAAATCTGCGTTGGAAGTAGACATGCATCATTCATCGATCATTTGCTGTCTTTCCCGTTACCCTAGATTGCGAACAAAGCTACTGAATAATACCACCTTGAAGCCTAGATAACGTTGTTACATATTGCAAGTATTTTCGTATGTATAAATTGAATAAACACTGAAATCCTCTAATTACGCACTACTGACGTGGCAAGCAGCATCTGTGCAACACGTGCTGAATTTCATGCAATATGATTCATGCAGAATAGTGACCTAAGGAAATCATTAATATTAAATTATCACTACCGTTTTAATGAAGTTACTTTCTCTACGGTTTCTTCTGTCTTGCTTACCGTACTGTCGTGTGAGTTGTTTTATACTGTATTTTATATGCTTGGAAGCAACTAGTTAGTTTTAATTCAAAGCACTGTCGTGAAATTTAGTAATTTATCGTATTGACATGTTCGTGGATGGCAGTTTTCGTTCATGCCAACATCGTGATAATACTGTGTACCCACAGGCTTCAAGTGTTCCATTGAGCTCTAGCCCGCTTAGATTGGTCCTATGGGTCTATAGAAGCTTGGAGTCAATGCGACATTACCATACACTTTACGTTTTGACTTGCACTAATTACACTCTAAGATAGCATTACTATCAGTAAAAACCAGATCTAGTTTAAATCTAAGTAAAAAATTCTATCATAAGAACGTTAAAGCTGGAGCATCTCTCCTGGTTTACATACGCAAATAACTGTTGATATCAGGTTTCTCGCCAAGGCACCTTCACCTTTTGCTCATTTGAAATGTGGATCAGAAGATGGGCTAAGTCAAGAAAGCCTTGTTCAGAATTCAACACTTAAATCAAAACAAACAAATGACAATCGAGTGTAAACTTTGAAGTGATTATCTTTCAAACGCATATCTTTCAATACAATACAGACTATGGTAGGTAAAACTGATCAGTCAAATAGTCAGAAAAACGACATGTCGACGTTTCGGAACAACAAGCAGTCCGAAGTAAGACGAAGGCCATGACGGCGGCCGTCGATAGGTCAGCTACTAGCGTTCGATGGACGGCATGCACGGAGCACAGGTCTGCTAAGAATCGACGACGACGTCGACACTGAGCAGAAAATGGACGGACTAAAAATCGCCGCACCACCCAATGCCGGGCGCGACATTCGCGTCAAACGTATGCAACAAACAGAATGCAACCTGCATATCAATCGATCGATGAGTACGGCGCGCGCGCGACGGCAACAGACACGGAATATACATATAGATGGGGGAACAGTCGGCTTAAATAACAAAGTTAGAGACAGGCAACACGTCGTCATAGAAGATTGTCCTGCGTCGCGCTGATCGTTTCCGTGCTCGGCTTCTCGTTGTCGTTACCAGCAGTCGCTGCGATGGTTGTCGAACTGGTTGCCTTTTTATGGGTGATAGTGCCGAGGATCGATTCTACTTTACCTCGTCTAAACAAAAGTGCCGTCAGAGCTGAACGATTTCGAGAAAGGTCAAAAATGACAGCAAAGAAACGAATTTTTAAAAACGGCTATGCTAATTACCACAATAACGTAAACAATGATAATTATGAAAAGTCAGTAATTTCCATCATAACATAGGTAGCTACAGGTTCATACCACAGCCAGCTACAAATAATCAGTTATAAGAGTTTTGCATTACCATTCGTTGGTTGTACCCACTGCTTCAGAGTCTATATGATACCGCCATGCTCAAAAAGCCTATTTAGCACTTTCACAAACTTCATTCTCAGATCAGGGAGTACACGAATATACCGGTATTCTCTTCACCTGTAACGGGCAACGTCTCAAAACGACAAGCAGCAAACGGTGATGAAAAATAAGATATCTCATCGCTGTCATTTGTCAACTGTTGGAAAGCGAATCATTCAGCGTAAGCAAATCTCATCGCAGAGTAGAAGAGAATAGAATATAAGAGCCCATGCTCTTTCAAAAGAAGAAATTTTCTCATACTATTTCAAATGATGCCGTTTACATAAAAATTTTATGCCTATGGATCAAGCAATATCAGTTCGTGCTCGAACATGTTCTATTTTGTATAACAGTGACGCAGGAGCTATAAATTAGAAAGCCAAGACCTAGGGTCCTATAGGCCGCGAATAACAAGGGAACAGTGCAATTATGTCCTGTCAATTTGGATTACAGATGGGAGAGGATATTACTTACTATAATTTTAGAAAACACTGCATTAGCTGTGTACATATATGCTTCATATAAATAAGGACGCACCGTTGTGAGGTATTTGCACTTCTTCGAAAGCAGATCTGAATCAACCTACCTCCTTTAATATTGACTGCTGCCACAACGGATTTCTTGATAACAAATTTTCGGACTAGTTGCGAGCGTGAACCCCTTTCTGCGAAACTCATTTCTGCAAAAGCAAAAACTTTCACCACCACTCAACGGGAAAATGACCTGACAACGTGGAAAAAGGAAGAACTACCTATATGAGATACACAGCAGACCATTTAACAGAAGTCATATTAAACAGCACCGCATCATACTGGACTAGAGCACAGCGTCATTTGTGATGGCCAAGGGTCAGCGCGAGCCAGCGACAGCGATTTACTATCTCGTCTCCTACAGCTGCACTATCTTCCTGTTATTCCTAGTTCGTCTAGCGCGTTCTCCAACTCATCTCGACAGCAGCTTTTCTGTCTGAACTAGCTGACTTCTTCATTATCAATCTCCAGAAGCCTGAGTTGTAAAGAAAAAGACGAAAACTCATGTTTCTCACATCAGGCATGAAAAGAAAAGTTTTCTGGACGTAGTAGACTTATCGCGAAAGGTTGGACTGTTGGAGCTTTACGCATTGCTATAATCTTCTGTACCACACTCACCCCTAATCTTTTTATAAGCTAACCATCTGACCTAGAGTCGGAATTGGAGAAATGGTTTCAAGCCATGCACCAGAAGCAAATTTCTAGAGAAGTGACTTTCTTCAACTTATCCAACGTGTGTCAACCCCTGCTTTTGGAAGTAATTATATATAAGGACGACTGTAAAATTAAAATTCTCTGCGTGAAAAGTCATGGAGAATCTTGAATAAATTATTAACTAAACTGTAACTCTGAACAGACGCTGCTGTCGATGATGCCAATTACAACCAACAACCTTCCTAGCCGTTTTGAGTAGAAGGTCTTCGAGATACGGATCAGAACTTCTACACTACTCGACAAAACACTTGCATCGCGTTGTGAATAATAAAACTATTTTTGTATACTTTTCTATGCATTCCTGTCTATTCGTGTCATTATAATAATACTACAATAAGTAACAGTTACATTTATTACTACATTAGCTGTATTTAGTTACAATGGTCATAATCAGCCTCTGTCCGTCCGCTGCTGAATGAACGCATCGCGAAAACTGTGCCTTGAACTTCTGCTGTTGGTCATTTTCGTCCTTCTTGATTCAGCAAACTGTATTTTTCAGTTCATTCTGCCATCAATCTGGAGGTTCTACCACGGGCCGCTCACTCTGTCTTGGAAGTCAGTCTAATATCTTCCTGGTGAGCGAGGGTCAATGGTCTTGCAACGTGTCCCGTCCACTGCCACATTATCTGCTTCACTTGAGAAATGACGTAGCAGACTAATGGTGCTCGCATCCATTCATTTGTCTTCCTAAGTTTTCTTGCTATTCCCAAAAAGTATAATCTTATGCTAAGTGGCGCAATCCAGAGCTTATAAACAGGCTTCAAGCTTAGGGTCGACTTTTCGCACGCATAGATTAGCACTGGGAGCACACTGTGTTCGAAAACCTTCTGTTTCAAGCAAAATATCAGTAATTTCCCGGATAAGAACATTTCTAATCTTAGAAAGGTGCTTCATGCCATTTTTATTCTTCTGCTGATTTCACATAGTCGGTTCCCTGATGTACACATCAGCTGACCCAGATAGCCGTAGTTTAGCACTTCTTCAAGTTTAAGCCAACTGACTTCAACAGGTTAAGCGGTCATGTGTTTGTGGAACTTCGTCTGAGTCTTCTTCAAATTCATTTTCGGTCCCACATTCATGCCGGTGTCGTTCAGCTCTTGGACATTTCTTTGGATTCTTCTGACGACTTTGAGAGGATGAGAATGTCATTCGCAAACTGCAGGTAGCATAAGTACTG
>UZAM01007610.1:7618-19903 GCA_900618415.1 Soboliphyme baturini
TCGCGTATCGTAGCCGTGTTAGACCTGCGCTAAAACAGTCAACAATTTTACAGTATGTATGCACGAGCGATTACGAGCAGTAATGAGACGTTGTCGTGTAGTGCGTTGTTGGTTTCCGAACTGTAACTGGTTAGCGGCCGTGTTTCCGGTGGGTGAAACTTGATCAGAAAACGAATTTGCTTTCGCCGCCGTGTTTCGTCGTCACTAACAACTGGAGGCATGATAAGTGAGGCAACTCAGGGCAGCAGGCAATAACCATCATAATCCCGGTTCCAGTGCCAATCTAATACCAGTGTCCTGCAGCGGAAGCATTTCCATCATCACATGCTACTAGTTAGCCCTTAGAAAATGTTTGCTTAGGCGATGAGTAAACATGGTAAATGGGTTCTGCACTTCCGCTGCAGTCGTCGACCGACATTATCGACATTTTCGTCAGCAAGGAAGGTCACCGTGCGGCAAAGGATGTACGCATCACTCACTGCTACAGTACAACAGCAGTAAATTTGGCAGATCGCTCGGTTAAAAACAGCCATTAATTCCGTCGAACGACCCCAATCTAACTCGTTACGGTCTGATACAAACTGATGCGGTTAATTTTGTCGTGCTGCACTGGGGCTAGCGAAATATCATCGCGTCCTTGCACTAATTTCTCACAGCCGCCACCGCTGCTTTGATCCGCAGAATTTGGTTCTAAGCCCTGCAACAATTATAACAAATATCATTCTATATGCAGGGGACGATGATACTGTGTTCAATCTGGGGATGCGGTGGTACAGTCAAGGCACGTAAAAGTACGACTTCGAACTCCGGAGATGTTGGCTGGCTCCAAATCACGATTCAGGACAAAGTTTGTCTTCATTGCTAATTCCCATGGACAAGAAATTAACTCTTGTTGCTTCTGGGCATGCCAGGATGGGTGAGATGTACAGCGATGCCCTCCGATTCGAATACCTCTTGTGGTTGCACTTCGACTTGATCCACATAATTGTTAACCGTTCAGTGTGATAATCAACACAAGATGTAAACCCCAAAAAATTTTGATCAGCGTTTTTGCATTGCATTTCCTCGATCTTGACGATGCAAGTGGCGTGAATGATGTTTCCTTCTGCTTACTTTCTAATATCATCGCGTGAGTCTATTTTGCTCTATTCGTTAGTCATCATCTTATATTCAACTAGTATACTACATGATGTAGACTTTTCTACTGCTTTTTAAAAGAATTTTTATAGAGCATAGCCTCTAATCCTTTCCTTCGCATGTCCTTCACATAGATAGATCTGTTTTAAGAGTGTAAAGGAGATTGTCAACTCCGTAATTTTTGCAGCCTCTATAGTCTACTGTTACATAATATGCATGAAGCATTTAGACTCAGGAAGGTATATTTCGTATTATGCAGATCCTGACTAATACTTTGATCAGTGACTATTCACCAGTAATACAGGAGGTAAGGCTTGACTTTTGGCGTAGCCTGCTTCATGTCATCCGGTTTAAACTTTGTTAGGCAACAATTTCTTAGTAAAATGATGGGTAAACTGACCTAAGACTGTTTTCTGCCCAAAAAGGCAGTAAAACTCAGCTGAACGTCTTTGAAGCGCCCACGTCTCAGCCAAAGCCATGATCACATGTTCAACTTTCGTACGTTATTTTTTAACACCTGCATTATCATAGCAGTTCGTCATACAACAGTAGTTCTTTTTGTTGTCTGCCGGCACAAGAAATCTAGGCTGATCAGGCTTCGTGCAGGAACCAGCGCTCAAGTCACTACTGGCCGTCGTGATATTAGCGACGAAGACAGAAAGGCATTATGCCATATATGGTCTGTCATTGTTATTCCAAAATGACGGGACTCTGCCCAAGCGTGAACATTTAATTCAAGTCTAGTAAATTTTCTTGGAGACTTTACTACAATGCGTACAAACGTGGGAGGTGCAGCCACGAGTAGGGGTCACATAAAAGGGACCACTGCATGCGGCTGTTGGATTCATAAAATCTTGAGACGACCGGATTTCGCAACCTGAGGTCATATAATTGATCTAATAATAACGGGAAGGGTGAATTGCTCGTATGCCGTTAATTAATTAAGTTTATGGCAACGATGCTTTCTTTCTCAGTACGTATAACAAGAGGGAAAAAGCGTGAAATAAGATTATGCGTGCGTTTACAAACACAGCTTATTGTTAGTGAATTAATGACACATGTAACAATCACGAAAACAAGAGCGTCGATGTGTGTCTGTACCCGTCCACCATTTCAGCATGAGATGTCGCGACAACGCACCAGTTTCAGCGACGACGATTCAGTAGGTTCTTGTTTGCCGTGCGACTTTGAAAGTGAAACTTACGACCGCGATATACAAGCCGCTGGTCGCTCGTTCACTGAGGGTGATTTGTAACAGATGATACTGTGACTATAGGACAGTGCCATTGGGCACCAAAGCTGTACTGGAATGCAGGCTGGTACGGACGACGACTTACTGAGGATGACGCAGTCACTGTATCGTCGTCGTTGTTCCAGCAACCTCCGTCGGCGCACAAGTCGAACTTGTTGTTAGTGCAACAGTCGAGTGTCACCACGGTTACTGTATCGGATGGAAACGCCAACGCTTTCCGTCTTCGTTTCAGATGGAAAGGTGTTAATAATTGAATAGCCATCGGCTAGTGACGCCAGAGATGAATTATTAAACCGTGATAAAGCGAGAATCCGGCAAGTAATGCTTGTCGATGTCTGTTGATCGCCGCACGTTGCCACGAACGTACCACACCGGCCACGCGTGCTTCGCTTAACCACGCTCGTCGGTCGTCGTGACGTCACAGCGGCGAGGAAAACGCGTCACGTCGCCCTCTCCTCGCGTCTTCTCCACCGGCGAGTTGAAGACTGTGCGCATTACAAGAAAAATTTTTATCCGTAACGTGAATATTGTCTGAAAGTTTGAATACGATTTAACACTTAACATCCAGAAGTCGACCGGAAAAAAGCGCCTTTGCTTGCAAACGCCCGTGCGTGCGTATCTCGCCACAACTCGTCGAATTACCGAGCGACGACGACTTAGAGAAGATGAGAGAGAATTCGAGACGAGCACATTAGAATAAAGGCAGACTGTGTTCTGTGCAACACGGTGTATGCTCTGAATGAAACGCTAGTGTGGGGCCGAATGGCGTATGTTCGGTGACTCGGTCATCGTCAACGGTTGAAACGGAATTGCATGACACAGACTGGACCTTGCAACGCAGCCAAAATCGGGAGGTAAACGTTTCGCCTACATGCAACCGGTGTTGCCTCGACACCACGTAATGAGTGCGAAACGGCACTCACAAAAGATAGGTTCACTTGCGGTGACGCGCATACTAACACAGTCCGCTGAGGCAGACCTGATGACGAAACGAATGCAGGATACAAGCTTACTTTCTGTCTGTTTCACGGAGACAGGCTTTACTAAGGGATGCCATACAACGGCAATTCAACTTCAAAAGACGTCGGCCAAAAATAAATCGTGGATATTCGATATGTACCGCTGAAATGCTAGGCCACATGTCAAATGGATTGGCACAATCACAGAGACAGTCGCTTGACGGATAACAAATTCACCGTTAGGAATGATCGGGCCGTTATTATCCGCTGCTCAACAGATTTCACACAGTTTCCCTGAGTTTTGCTGCGGAAGACACGAGAATTTAGTTGCACCCACCTAACAGTAACAATACAACGTCCACTCATAAGCCACTACCGCTTTCAGTCAGGGTCATGCCACCCAGCCGTCAGCGACCCCGTATGCACGTTCGAATGTTTCGTGCAGACCAGACGAGACCTGCACTTCTGCTATACAAAGCATAACGTGAGAAAATTTATTGAGGTGCAACTTTGGAAACAGTGGCGAAAGTGGACGCTTTTGTTCGAGACGCATTCCTGGCCACTACAAGGACATCGTACAGCTTTTGTTACCCCCCGTCGACGACAGTTCGGCAACAGGGTGATTACGCACTCATGAGCGTCCTTTGTGCGCATTAAGCAAGTTTAATTAGCTGTAGCCTTTGCGAGCATAATGGTGAGAGAGAACAAGGAATAATTGTGGTCATCGAAGTGCCCGCAGCGAAAATCAGCGTCTCCTGGAGAAATCGTAAACACTGAAGTAGAGCTCGACTGTCCGTTCCCGACATACCGCTGGTAGTCCATCGTCGTAGTGTAGAGTATTTACAAAGTTTTTTGAGAAATTGTCCCAAAATTGTTTTCCTCTTGTCCCGCCCGTTAATCTTTGAAAAATATCATAGATAATTAAACAAGTGGCTGCTATACAACGTGATGTTTATTGCTGTGCTGACACAGTGAAATGAAATAGGGAAGATACATTTTAAGCTGCGATTAAACCTATCTTTTTCTTGCTGGGTTGTCATCATTTTCATGCTGCAGCATAGATCACAAAGATTAAATTAATCACCTCTATCTTTCCCAAAGTGTCTTTCATTATCACTGTACTAGCTAGCAGTCTCACTAGATTCACATTACGTTCAAGATTAGCCATGTTAAGATTCACTGCCTATTGCCTACACTCAGTTCAGCGAAATGCGTATAGTATTACATCACTAACGGGAGACTGTGTGAGTCATTTAAGGGCAATATCTGCTTCATTCGTGATCAGGAAAGATACGAATACCCTTAGTTTAACCGATGAAAATACTGACATGCAAATTTCCCTTCTTAACTGGTCACAAATTCTCAATTTAAATTTCTTCCTTACAAATATGGAGTCACCATTTTGATAAAAATTATGAATTCACATCGTCTAAATTCATTCTGGAAATGTTGATGAGGGCCAGGCAGCTGAATTGGCAAAGCGCCATTTTGTAATTTTCTTCAATGCTTTGCAATTCTGAAACACCGTTCAAATCACAATTTTGTCCCTTTGGAGATACCACCTCCTAGTGTCAATCTGGTCAGTGCTTTGTTCTTTCTGTAAATATATATGCATCGGTCAAGCTTACATCACAGAAGCACTGTTTTCTCTTTTTGATTTTACTAGTAACTTCAGTGTTGCCTTAATGTTTTGGAGGATTAGCTGAATTCAGTCTACTTTCCAATCGACGGTGATGTTTAGACACATATTTGCAAAATTGCAAATTTTCTCTTTTACCTCAGCTTGCAGTTAACAGAGTTTCAAGTAGCTACTGAAACGTCGAAAAACTGTTTACCTATTGCCATGGCAAAATATTTTCTACTTGTCCTACTTCTCTTACTATCGTATGACATTTCGCTTTTCACAACTTCTCTTCTCTGTTTTCTCGACTAAAATAATCGATAGCACGTTTTCAATTTCTGTATTTTCCTAAGTCCATTTTCATTATATTCTCAATATTTTGGGAATATTTCCAACAGTTCTTGGCAAAATACTGCGACTTCATACTGACGCCAAAAGATTAATCCATTCATGCAGAAATATGCATTTCTTTGTTTGCCTGTCATGGTAACTCTGTAATGCCGGCTTAATGTTCAAATATTGGTGCTGCAATTAGCTAATTATGCTGGCCTTCTGTTTGGCGTTCTTTTATGAAAACATTCTAATTTAATCAGAACTTTCAGAGGTGTCATTCTTGCAAATTTCTGATTCATCCTCTTATAATGACCATCTTTCCATTTTGATATAGTATCCGTTCCTTTTAATGTGGCCCATTTGTCGAGTCCAAGTTGCATTCTAGCTTCTGGAGGAAACATTCTTAGAAAATTTATTATATTAAATCATTCTCATGTGACCTATTTAACAGGCAATATCTATTGACGAGTTACTCTATTCAAAATTATGTTGAAGGAAAATGATTTAAGTTTAACGTTGCAGCCACCTAAATTAGCAGTGTACAGGGATCTGCAAAAATTATTTCGCGAACCACGTGATGGCATTCATTCACTATAATCAAACAAGCTGCCTCTGCTGTTACCCAATTAAAGTTTGTGCATTTAATAATACCGCCAGCCTAAAACGCCATTATGATCATAATAATGAATACGTTAAACACGGTCTAATTAGTTTTTCGCTACTTAATATTTTTAATAAATTGAACATAACTTGGTGCATTTCTGATGCTAACGCTTTAAGATTTTAAACCATTGTCTTAATGGAATGATTGCTGTTCATTTAGAATTTGCTTGTGCGACAGTCTTTCTAAGTTCTTGTGCGCCAAAAGTTCGGTTCGTTTCTGCCACGATCTTACGCTTTATAGTTCGCCCACTTCAACGATTTGCCTTTTCTTGTCGAGCTATATAACTATTCTATGAAGTTTTCGTATTTATTACGAAAGTCAGTCTTAGTCTTTGCCTTCAACATCGCTTGCCTCGTTTCTCACTGTTTGACCATCCGCATAAGTTAGAAGTTTTTACTACCCTTGCAATAATACCATTATGTTGTCACTCACGCTAGTCTTTAAACCTTCGAAATGTATCATGCTGTGCTCATTTCTATCACGCATTGAGTTTATTTTTTCTTAAACTTCCACAGTGCAGCATCTACATCCAATTCTAATAGGTTTCAGACGACGATTTCATTCACGTTTCTTTTATGTCAGTTCGGAATCTTGCTGTACCCAATGACAAGTAACAAACTTTATCGCAATTGATTGAACTTTGCTCGGAGCTTTGGCTCAACTGATTCTTTCGTAGTACTGTCACCACAGGTACTTCTCTTGAGAGAGTGATTCAACTGTTTCAAAGATCGCTAATCTAGCTATTATGAAGCATACATGATTAATCTCAAAGCAACTGTTCTAGCCATTGAAACGTGAGAGTCGTGAATTGCGCTCATTTCCTTCGCGGCAGAAAGCTCGAGAACGGCTGCAGATGTGCTTGCTCTATTCTTAATTGCAAATCTCGCATACGAGCATAGCCAACAGGAACTTTCGTTTGTCAGCCAGATTGTTGTTCTTAACCGTTGAAAAAACAAGGAGTTGTGCCAAAACAACGGTGATGTGCGAAAACCGGCTCAATTCGCAGCAAATCAATAGATCAGGTAATCGATAGATCAATCTGTAGATTAGAGATCGAATGCCACTGAGTGAGGTGATCTGATCGAAGAGGATATCGCGGACCGCGCCGTTTAGTTAGTACGGCTGTGTGCATGCATGGCATTTAGCGCCTCTGCAACCGCCTCTGTCTCCTGTGGCAGTGGTGGCGTGGCGGCGAGCGTTCCGCGTGAACCTGATGATGATGATGAAACGGATGAGCGTACGCGTATATATGTGGATAAGTCGGTGCATGAAGCCGGAGCGCATCATGTCATCGCATCAACTTTGTCGTAAAACACTTCTAATCAGCATGCGCTAGTGTCTGACTTCGGTCGGTGGTCGCTGCACGCCGTTCTTCCGTTCTTTCAACGAATTAAACAGATGCGCACGCGGTAAACCACCGCTGCCAGCTTCGGATCCATCGGACTTTTCTTATCCATGGAAGACAAAAGCTGCCTTCAGCCAAGCCGCTTTGCCTTGAAGTGCTGCGCGCGCTCATCGGCTCCCCAGCGCATTTTCTATGCCCCCCGCCTATCAAATGAGCCCATACTGAATGTTAAGTACGCGCTGTTCGTCACCATCACCACCACCACCGAACGGGGGTGACGACCGGCCGGCTAACGCTGGACACAGGCTCGGCAAGTTGTCGAAGCGCCTTGCCGTCGCCGTCGTTCGGTAACGAGCTAAAAAGCACTCAGCCTCCAGGTCCTGGTCGACAACACTACCCTACAGTCGGTCATCAGTGGTGGCAATTTGATGGCATGTGACGGCCAACGGAATATGAATTGCGGAAAAGGTCAAGGCGTTTTTTCACTCTCATCAGCTGATCACTTAGCCCTAGTGCTGCGACTCGCCGTGAAATTTGGCAACTTACTCAATCGCCTTTGTCCGCAGGTACGAGATGCTGTCGTGCACACGCGACACTCCCGCTACGGTAAGTGCCTGGCCACCGACCCTGACTGGACATGGTGAACGTGTTGTCATTGTGGTTGTAGCTGAGACATCCGACGGCGCTTCCTAAGCGTCCAGTATGGCTGACCCGTGGCCTGCATTCGCTCGGGCAGATGTTCTACGGCCACAATTTACCAGGCTAATATGCGTGATGGTTGGCCGGCTAGCGAAGGACTCCAAGCAGACTAAGTGTTTTTGCTCGATTCTCCATTCT
The DNA here is from genome assembly GCA_900618415.1 of Soboliphyme baturini. Classification (NCBI taxonomy): domain Eukaryota; kingdom Metazoa; phylum Nematoda; class Enoplea; order Dioctophymatida; family Soboliphymatidae; genus Soboliphyme; species Soboliphyme baturini. The sequence goes on from UZAM01007610.1 coordinate 15,767, forward strand.
GATACACGATAGCGATCCACAATTTGCTACTATTGGTACTAACACTAATTCTACGACACATAATGATGAATGCATGATTTCGATAATTATCTGATTAATGATTTTGCCGAAATGATGATTAAATATGTAGTGCATACCTATTCCATGTCCATGCACACTTGTGCATTCAAATGAACAGAAACTTAAAACAAAAGAGGCTCGAATGAGTATGTATGCGGAGCGTTTTAGTTGCTCCAAGTGAAAGTAGAAGAAACCGAAACCAGGTAACCCCACCGACACGCTTTTACGGTTCTAATAGTCATTGATAAGCCATTAGACGTCAACTATGATTGCTTCAATCAGCATAGATACCGCTTCGCAGCGAATCCCTTGTTTATCACGCACCATAACTTATCACCATGCCTCTATAAAACAGAATGGACAGATACAAGCATGTAATAACAAGAGAGACCCGAAGTCATTCGATCCGTCATCTTAAAGTCGACCAAGTGTTCGTTGGTGCAAACTAAGCAGATACGAGCCTTATTTCTGCTGAGTGAAATCTGCAGGTGTCTGCACTCGAAGATACTGTTCAACAGTGGTGCACACAAATTATCATTCGTCATCCAGATGCAAGGTTCTGTCCGGCTACAGTCGCACAAGGCAAAGTAAGTTGTTTGATTTCCATATCCAGCATGAAACAGGTAAAGGCTAATAGTCGTCAGTGGCAGCACAGCTGCGTAAGTCATCAGTCGTTGGTCAGTCATCGTCGGTCACAGGGAATTCGGTTTTATGCTTCATCACTGTCAAACACCAGTGTTGACTATTGTCGTGAAACTAGTTTTATCGATGCATTCACCGCCAGCACAAGAGCCATAGGATTTTCATAGCGTCACGTAGTTGCGCTAAAACAAACACCTCGACAACCAACGGCCGGCAAGTTGGCAAGTTGGCGTTGAATCGCCCGCCTGGCCGTGCCGTAGAGACCGCGCGCCAAGTCGATCGACATCGAATGACCGCGGTCGAAAAAACACCAGATGCCGGTCTGAAGTGCTTCTTCAAAGGCAGACCTGTCGAAAATCAAAGCTTCAGGCTATCATTCGCATTTGGTCACACTGTGGTCGTCATCCTTCTGTGGCCAATCGCACGTTCTTCGGACAACGCTGACGACATTTGCTGATCTGCTGATCTGACTTCGCTGCCATGTAGTTGATCGACGTCGACGCGGCGGTTATTTTTACGGATGGTGATCGAGTAAAACAAACAAAACGTGCATTTCACCAGTTTATTGTTGCAAGGTTTCCAATGCGATCGTTTACAAGCGGTGCACAACTTTGGAAACGGCATATATAAAATATGGACACCAAATAAACTCATCAGATCATCGCAGCAATATGCATGTCAATCAAACAGGTACTTTTGGTCATCACAAACACGAGAAGTACATGAGAGCAGGATGAAAAAGTTGTCTTCGGCAAAGCGAAAAACGCTCACATTAACGCCGCATGCCGTTTTGGCAGAGTAGATGACAACAGTGCGTCTGTTGCGCCGCAAGGAACCGAACGTGGTCAACACGTGGTGACCAGGACCAGCAGATCTCGCCATCGTGTCTTGCTTCTTGTCAGTAATGTACATACGCCGATAAAGCTTTAACCAAAGCAAATGAAACAGGCGTTGCAAATGGAACAGAATATTGTCCAACCAATTATGAAAAGCCGGGTTGTAAGGGATGAGACGACGAATGACGATGACGACGACGACGGTAGTAGTAATAGTTATAACTATACATTTTGTCTCTTTACCACTGACATAGAATCAATAACAAAATAGTACACAAATCTACTATAGACACTTTCTCAGACAAATGCTAGAAGAAACTTAATAAAAATAGTTTATAAACGCACGCGTGCCTTTAACCGCCCTTGCAACACGTACGATATTTGGATGGAACCTACTGGTTTGCTCGATATGTAACCGCGGTCAAATGAGAGGAGTAATTTAACGGAAGTGTACATCAGATTCACTATCACCAGATGAAAATATATTAAACACTTGAGAGAAATACTTGCACGCATTCTATCGACGTTTGTGCCAGCCAAGATTCCAGCGTGGGTATCACCTGGTGAAATAACGCGCGCATTCAACATGATGGCGATGGCGACGTGCGCGATTGCTACCACGATGAGGGCGGCGACAGACAGACGTAGAACTTACCATCTGAGTTTAATTAAAGCTTTAAAACAGAACATGGGGAGGGGCCAGTCGAACCGACGCTTGCCACTGGCGCGGAAAGAGTGACAGACGGGACGAGACGGATTAAAACTGGGCTTGCGTGCCTGCGTGATTGCGACCATGGTTCAGCCGTCTTCGTTACGCCAACCGCTATATGTGATTCAGAGGCACCGAATTCATAGCGTTCACGTTCTGCATGTACTGCAGCTTTTGGCTGTCGGCACTGGGTTGCAGGTAAACATTAATGAAGTCGCTGATGTCATTTCTTCTGGAGGCCGCAATGCCGCCCAACGATGGCTGCGGGCTTAAGCTTTCAGACTTGACAGGGAGGGGGACCGGGCCGGAGCTGCCATAAGGATTCGCAGAGATCTGAGCCGAATACGGCATGCCACCGTAACCCGCCGCGGCCGGGTGATACGGAGCTGCAGAACCATTCAGGTAGGGTGATGTTGGCGTCTGGGTCGCCTGCATACCCTGCATGTGCTGCATTGCCATTGTCATTGGATCGTAGCGAGCATACGCTGCGATCTGCTGCTGGTATGGATCGTTCGCGGCAAAGTTGCCAATATTATAAGCACCGTTAGGAGGACTGGCCGTCATCATCGGATAAGCCATTTGGTACACAGACTGCTGGCCAGCGGCAGCTTTCATCGGATCCAGGCCAGGAGGTAAAAGTCCTGCTGAAGTCATGAACTTGTCCTTTTTCATAAGGGTCTTCTGCTTTCGCCGTGGTCTATACTTATAGTCCGGGTGTTGTTTCATATGATCAGCACGTAGCCGTTTGGCTTCATCAATAAAAGGCCTTTTCTCGCTTTCGGAAAGATTTTTCCATTCCAGTCCAAGACGCTTGCTAATCTCCGAATTGTGCATCTTTGGATTCTCCTGCGCCATTTTCCGTCGCTGGCCTCGAGACCAGACCATGAAGGCGTTCATTGGTCGCTTTACTCTGTCATCTTTCTTGCTGTTGCCTCCATTCGCTGAATTGGACAGCGAAGGACTAGAGGCCGACTGGTTGCCCGTTCCTGATGAGCAGATCGAACTGGCGGTGACATTGCCGTTACACGGGTTTGGCGGACTGGAGTGCGACAACTGCTGAAAGGCCCCTGCAGCTGACATGACGCCTAACGTCATTAAATCGGAAGAACGACGGAGCGGTAACTGAAGTCCCATTGATTTCAGCTGTTGCTCGCCGGTGTCCATTTGTACGGCACAACAACGCACAGCCGACAATTGCTCGTTGACAACTTTTTTTCAAAATCACTGAACTGACTGTGCCTACACAACAGGAGAACACAGCCACACGATCGGTCGATTGTGAATATAAGCTGCCAGAGGCTTGCGCTTGTGTAAACTGGAACCTATTATTGCGAACGACAGGTTGCTCTGTACGAACGAACGAACACAATACCTCATCCCTGCTTAGCTACGCGGGGCCGCCCTAGTTGTCAGCGACTCACATCCCGGCGACCAATCGCTCGTAGAAGGCTAGCACTTGCGAAATGCAGCTCACCAATCATCTGCGTATAAAGGCGGACTTAACGTTTGGCCAATCGTAGCGGCGGCCGCATTTTCTAGTTGCATCAACTCTATTTGGTCTGCTCTGAAACTGGGCCGCTTCAATTACCACTATGCTTGCAGGTGTGCGCTAAATACGTTCACCAATCATGTTCAAAACAATAGAAACACCTTGTACAGCCTGTGAGTTGCTGCAGGACGCTTAAAAATTGAAAAGGTCATCATAACGTCAACAGTGGTCAGCTGTTGCGCGTACTGTAGGACAATTAGGCACGGCAATGTCGTCGTTGAACAAGTTGCGACTCGGTTAGGTGCGTGCTAACATAATTTGCAAGACAGTCGTAAAGGAAACACATTAGTCTGTAGCACTTTCAGCGGTTACTTTCACGTGAAGATGCCGGTGGATCAAAA
>UZAM01007612.1:3127-13140 GCA_900618415.1 Soboliphyme baturini
CAGGATTACCCAGTAGGTTGTTGCCTTACTCTCACCCAAGCTAGAAATGACGAAAGACGTACGGTTTATAAAAGAAGGAAGTATACGTATGATAATCCTAATCCCTATTTGCCCAGCTTCTTGATTATTTTACTTTGACTTTGCTCTACTTTACTTTTCCTCTCAATGACATGATTTTTGATATGCTGACTGTTCGTGGTGGAATCTCGGCACATTTATCCTAGGTTCAGCGGCAGTATTGGTGAAAAGCCTGGTGAACGTGTTTGTAATTTGAAATATCACTGTATTCCATAACATTCAGTCATATCGATATCACCTTATCGTCTTATCATCAGGTGGGTCTACTTCGAAACTATCGCTTTTGCCTTTATCTTGCAATGATTCAGAAAAAGTTCCATGTCATAATGTCACCGTAGCGCATAATCAGTGTAAATACAGCAGAGTGGCTGTTGAAAAATCTGGGCGACATGCGATAACGACTTGCTCCCTGATGTCAAAAATGTTATTCAGCATGACCCCGGCTGACAGCGGCAGATTGCTCATAAAACTAGTCGTCGACAAAGTGTGACTTTCAATGTTTTGCTCTTGGTAAATCATGTTTTGGGTCCCATTTTGTTATTGTTATCAAAAGCCTGTGTTAAATAACTCTTTTTATCGCATGTGATGTTAGAGTCAAAATGTAAGTAGAATATTGTTTGTTAAGGATTCGTATTCCATGGTTGGTTGCCATATGAAGGTCGGTGTTTGAATGATGGGCAACGCCGTCAAGCTGCATAAACCTTCGAAAATACTTCCATCCTCGCTTGCTTTGTCAGTACTCCTGACTACTGAAGGATATCTAGTACTTCCAGTAGATTTTTTGCCTCTCTCACCAGTATTTGACGGCGAACAGCGATTCTTCTGATGACCTCGCTTGCGTTCTTCTGAATCGATGACGAAGTGCTCATACTTTTTCTGGCGCTTCCTCTGTGAAAGCGTCTGTCACCACAAAACATGGTGGTAGGTTTGGACCAACTCCGTATTAACACCAAACGTAAACATGTTAAAGGCGTTTCGTGGTTTGTCTTTCGATTAAGCTATTCTAAGTAGCAGGAAGGCTCTTGGTCAAAAGACTGAAGTTCTTTCCAGACGGAAGTTTGGCGTTGAAATTCCGGTTGATAATCATCGTTGTTAATATTCCAAAATAATGATCATCGTCTTTACTTAAACCCCATGATATATGTTACGAAACTTAAAAATTATCACGACCCATGTTGGATAGTAGTGAAGTTTCATCCGCACAGAGAGGTAGCATGAAATGTTTAGCTCGGCTTTCAGTCTAGTCACATTCTTTTGTTCTAAGTACGAATGACCAGATTCGACGTGCCTTTGGGTCAGTTTCTGTCATGTTATCCCAGTAAATGGAAAATGAAACTAGCTTGCTATGTCATCCACGCATCCAATGGTGATGGATTATGTCTTTGAAGAACCAGGGAATAGAGGAAAGATACTGGGACTTCATCATCAGCAACTGCTAGTGTGAAGCCTAACAGAAACATAATTAAGTTCAAAATTTAAAAAGGACATCAGTCATGCAGACGCGCTATCAACAAAGTTATTCACAGCAGCCTTAAAATAGGTTTCCAAGACCCTCTGTTTGGAAAATCCAGAGATGAACATAAATCGGTATTAATTAAGCAACTTAACGTTTTCATGGATGACACTGGTCATTTCAAAGGGTCTCAGAAGAAAATCAAAGAAGAATCCAAGAGTTTAACTATGCCTGGCAGGACTGAAATTGGACCTGAAGAAGATCCAGGTCATGTTGAACAAATATGTGACACCGTTACCTGTTGAAGTCAATGGATTTAGGCCTGAACAGGGGCCAGACTGTGTCCATCTGGGACATCTCATCTCCGCAACTCAGAACCGGCTATGTGAAATCAATAAAAGAATAAAGGTAGGATGGAGAACTTTTGGAAGACTGTAACTGTTTCTATCCGGGAAACTACCCTTGTGTCTAATGAGGAAAGTATTCGATCAGTATATGCTCCCGGTGCTAACATGTAGGTATGAAACTTAGACCTTAAGCCTCAGAGCTATTCATAAGCTGCAGACTACACAGTGAAGTATGAAAACATGTCTGTTGGAAATAACTTGAAAAGATGGAAAGTTAAATCACAGGATAAGAGCGCAAACAATAGTCTGCGATGTCATAGTGTGAGAGAGAGAAATTGTAATTGCAATGGACAAGATATTTTTCGGTAAAAGCCGATCATCTTTGAATTTCAAAACAGAGTAAACGGCCCGTAGAAAGACCTCCAGATTGATGGCAGGACGAAGCAGAAACTTTCGTTGGATCAGAATGAGTGAAAATTACAGAACACAAAATCTATGGCAAGGTCTCGGACAGGCTTTCATCCAACAGTTGTGATGAAACTGTACCGTTGTGACTAAAATATGATATCGGGTCATCATATATTTTGCTGCTTTTTTCTTTTACGCGTATCCCCGTTGTTCGTTGCCTGAGCCGGTTTTGCTTCAGGCCAACGGTCGTTTGCGTAATCTTTAATAATAATACGATGGTTCACATGAGCTGCTCTGTTCCCATTGGGATCTTTTCATTTGCTGGAAAAAAACTTCTCGTTGCCGCAATGTTTTCCATGTAAGCGTTGGTTTAACACCTACTCATTTCAAAGTTTTTCGACCAAAGGTTGTGTAATCTATGGATTCTATTGAGTGGTGTTGGTAGGTACCACCGTTGTAGCCGAAACACGGTCGATCAGAGAAGCGAAGTATCTGCCTACTGTCCTATGCTGCGGGGGGGGGGCGCAGGTGAAGATAATTGGCCAGTGAAAACTTTTACTCTGAGGACTGTGCAGATGATGGTCTCCAGTCCTTCTGTGTCTGTCTTTAGAGTATCCCCTTGCTAGATAGATAGATGTACGTTACCGATTAACTGCCATTTGTGACGAAGGCTTCTGTACTTGAAATATTGTCAGAGACACGTTGAGTATATTGTAGCATATTATGTTCAGAGGATAGTTTCATTGTTTCCGTTTGGAGTTTTTTGTCTCAACATCTCTTTGTTAAACGTCACAGTATCCCTTTGTTACGCTTTGACTATCATTCCTTCATTGGCCAGTCGTTTTACGGTTAATGTTCGCCGGTAAAGGGGGTGCGCTTCGTTTGCTTCAGCGAACGTGTGATCCTTTACTTTGATTGTTGTCTGTTCTGTGCGATGTGGAGGAAGAAGTTTGATACGTTGAGAGCCTGTCATGCATTTCAGTACTTAAGGAATTTAGTGCAGAGTGGAAGCCCATAACGAATATAACCTTCCCCATAAAAATGGAATAGGCTTTAGAAGCATGAGCAGTCATTATGAAAACACTAAGCGGGTGATGAGACCATGATAGATTTGTGAAAAAAGTAAAATATTTGCTATTCACGTTTGTAGATATTTTCGTTGTTATAGGATGGTCGTCACGTCGTGCGGACGATCACCTTCAAGCGCGACAAGGTCGGCGAGTTCAGCTTTTCGTTCCACCGCGTTCATTTGATCGAGTGTCTTTTGGACGGTACCGAAAATGAGCGACCGCTGACTTTTGTCGAGCCTCAAAATCGCGGTGAGAAGAACAAAAGGGAAACAGTGTTGCCCGGCGAATTGCTGTTGCGGATCAACGGTACATCCGTCGAGAATCTGACCAAAGACGAAATCGCTCGACTACTGCAATGCGCATGCGATGAGGTGTCGTTGGATGTGTGCCAGGCTCCTGAGTTGATGAACTACTCGTTTCTTTACCCGGAACTACAGCAATCGCTGGTGACACCAGGTGACCACGACGTGGACATTGGTCAAATTTCCAGCTACGCAGCGGACTTTTGGCATAGGGATATGCAAAACGTAAGTAAAGACGCATATAGACTGAATTTCTTAGTGTTCAGTTAACGTTTTTAGAGTGAGCTGGTCTCCTCAGTGCTGAGAAGAAGCGTCGACAATGGAAGTTGCGTGTGGCTGGCTCACATCAAAGGCTTTTGCCCGGCGACGGTGGTCGGCCCCGCCGAACTGGAGGGAACCTTACGCATAAAGCTTGACGACTTAGACAAGGAAATTGTGGTTGACGAAAGCGACATCGAACGAGTATGCAGCAACTGTTATTTATGCTTTTATTTGCGTTTTGCTTTTCGGCGCATTCGCTTGAATCAACGTATACTTTTCTTCCATTTTTTAAAAAAGAGTGATATTCATTATGTCCAGGTTCAGTATGATGATCATAATTCATAATCTTCAAGGAATTACTACGCATATACATTTTATCAAAGTAAATTCTGGCGAAGAATCCAAGAGTTCAACGCTGCCTGCATCAAAGTCATACTGAAAATTGATCTGAAGAAGATTCAAGTCCTGTTTAACAAATGCTTGATCGCGCAACCTTTTGAAATCAGCGGCCTTAAGTTTTTGAAGAATTGTAAATTGTTATCTGGGACATTTTTGCAAAAGGAATTGACGGAAATGGAAAGAAAGAATGGGATGGAACGCTTTTCTAAGAAATGTTCCTATCCGTGAAACGGTCCTGCTTAAAGTATTCGAAAATATTCTCTTGGTCTGTTCTTCCAGTGCTGGTTTATGATTGCAAAGCATCGGTCCTATGTTTGAAGACTGTTTATAAACTGGAGACTGCGAAACACAGCATGCAATGTTGTATATTGAGAGTAAAAAGAAAAGGTAAGAAGGAAGCAAGGTTCTGTGATGTCATTGCCTGAGTGACGATGAAGTAGCAGTTACTTGGGTAAGTTGCTGGGCCAAAGAGATATTAGACTGCTACCAGGAGAGAACAGACGGCCCAAATTTAGGAGAAACGCAGGATAAGCCGAAGATTATACAAATTGTGGAAAACAGAAGCTAGTGGCAAAGTCTTGGAAAGGCCTTCTTTCAGCAGTGGATCAAAAAATGCTCATTTTGCTATAATGTTGACGTTTTGAATCGAACTAAATCCGCCCCCAGAAGACATTGCGTGACAAACGGTACATTTGACAATGTCAGCGATGACCCAGTTTCAGTACCGTAACATTTGCAGTCCACCAAACGTCCATCAGTTTTTGTTATGCCTCTGGCCTCAGTGGTACTGGATTATGTCCGTTACCTTACATCGCTAGCTTGGGGTAATCTGACTTTCTTTCCTTCTCATTCTTGTATTAAAATTAAAAGACATCTCTGGTATCCTTTTGCTGGTGGCTGCAGTTAATGACACGGAAGTGTAGAGAAGGAAAGGACAATGATAATTTAGCCTCGGTTGTGTTAATTATTTTCGATGCATTATATTATCCATTCAAGCTCATTTTACTGTTTTTCTCTCCTCACCCTTATGTCAAGAATCATGCTGCAAAAAAGTAGCACTAAATGCCCCTGAATTTCTTTAGAATCAATTCTTCTCAACCGTGTCCGTGCACTTGACTGTTGGCACTTAAGTTATTATCTATCCAGTATCAGTTCGCTGCACAGTACAGGACTTTCGCGGATACCGTTGCCTAAGAATTGAACAAACCTGACTTTAAGAAGGAGTGGTCGTTCGCGTTCCACAGCTGTCCTGCAGAGCCTTATGAGTTACGAACTCTCAAGTGTGTGTGTGTGTGTGTGTGTGTGTGTGTGTGTGTGTGTATGAGAATATCCTCACGGAATATTTTTTTACTGAGTAAAGACACAAAAGTTTTTGATATTATCATGCTCAGCCTGAATTTTTAGCCGTCAGTCACTTCATAATAATCGTTGGAGCGTAGTAGCAAAGTGATAAACAAGTCGGCTTTGAGCGCCAAAGACACCGGCTTCAAATTCGCTCAGGGAACAATCTTTGTCTTAATCGCGAATTTCCTCGAGTAAGGAAGTAGCCTCACTCTGCTTGGGTGCAACCAGCCGAGAAACCTGTAGCAAATTGATGACTTATAAATCGGTGACGAACATAAGGTACAGCATGGTATTATGGTCTAGCCATATCAGAACGGTCGATATGTTCGGCTATGCTGTCCGATGCGAGCATTTTCTTTTGATGTATTTCACCTTGACCCATCTGACAGCAGATTATGTGATTTCATTATTAGCACAAGGGTAACCACCACTTAACGATTATGACGTTTCGCAGCTAATTCAGATATGTATAACTAATTTAAACGTTATATAACACTATATGTAAAAAATATGACATTATACTAATAAACAGCTCTCTATCACTATGCGGAATTACTAAATATGGTCAAGTTTTGTTACATTGAGCTCAGCTTCAAAGGACCAACTACCATAACGTCTTAAGATTTTTTTTCATTTATGAATTCTGATCGATGCTTTATGCTGTTCATTTATCTTTTCATGAAAACAGTTTCATATTTAAGAGAAACCCCGAACATCTGAACTACTGTGAAGATCTGCGTTTGTTGATATTTCTGAATGAGTCATCGGTTGGTCACGTATTGCGGATGCGGTTTTTGCGTCATCTTCCGTATACTCGAGTGGCGTCTCATAGCACCATATGCCTGACTACCGGCGTCGCTGCTGCACCTCTCTCGGCGAAGGTAGGGATTTTATCATAGTACATTCTCTGATCCATTATCAGCAAAACAAAGAAAAATAACTGGTATGATTCCAGAGAGTGTAACTAAGCTTTTTAACATGTAACCGCCGTTCGAAGATACGTTTCGATGTTTCTTCGGTGGTTTCTTCAATGTATAATATGAACTGTTGTTCTTCACGTTAGAGAACGACAGAATTGTCTACAGAGTTGTCGATTCAGAGTACTAAACAGTTGCACAGATCTTGGCAGAACTGAATTATAACACTTACAAACTATGAATTAAAACAAAGTCTTTTCTAAATTTATGTCGTATTTGTTTCATAAAATTTCTTTTTATTCTGCATGCTTTGCAGATAACCGAGTTTTACCATCGGTTGCCGTCGCAGTCGATGCCCGTTCATTTGTTCAGCATCGCTAAAGGGGTCTTGGAAAAGATCGTCGCCACCAGACGATCGGGCGCAATCGTTTTTACGGGTCGTTCTGGTTCCGGCAAGACCACGCAGCTGTCACAGTTGCTGAGCTTCATGTGCTCGTCTGTTCGAAGCAAAGTTCCTCGTAAGTGAATTGTTTTAAACGTCAAACTTATGCATAGCCAGTGTAGTAATTTCTGTGACAGTGTCAAAACGACCTCCGTATCTTATGTGTATCATCCTGAAAAGCAGTTTGACTTGAAGTCGTGATTTAATGTTCCCGCGTTTATTAAAAGTTCATATTTAATAGATTGTTTTTCACATTCTGGTCTGTGCATAATTTACCGTAACCTTCATTTAGTGAACTTCAATTTAGAATAAGGTAAAAGCAATGCCTCCTCGTCATTAGCCATTTTCTGTCCGTTGCTAAATGAAGATTCGGACAAGACTTTATCATAAACTCATATTTTCTGTGATTTTTATCAGTCTTGATCAAAGGAACTTTGTCAGCTTATCCTGCTGTCAGCCTTGAGGTCGTCCAGATTTCCTCAGAGATTCAGATTAAAGTGTCGGTTGAGTATTACGTTATGTTTAAAAAATTGTTTGACACCGACCAATGGAAATGGGGCCTGCATATTATTGACACGAAGGTACTTATTATTCACTTCTGGCTAATGGCATTACAGCCGACACTGATACCATATACGCAGTGCGCAATACATGCAACGAATATATACTGCCACAAGTGGTACGCACAATAGTTTAGGTCCGTGGGACCCATATTTCTACTCGTGACATTGAAACTAGCAGCGAACCTTCGCCTAGACTCATGTGTAAGTCTGAGGTAACGACGGCACGGGTCCTGTTAAAACACAGACGCAGTTAGGTCATCGACTTCCAACAACTGCTGAACGAAGTCCATGAGAAGATTCAGTGTATGCACGAACTCGAAGAAAACGGAAGACTTCCGTTTCTGGATATCGGAATATGTAAAGACAGATATTCCCAATGAATGACCGCCTACAAGCCTATCAACACTGGAAGATGCAGTAATTCTGGAATCCACAAACTGGTAATTGTGGAAGATGCCCTAGTACATATCTTGTATCTCCGAAATGTGCGGATATGTTCGAGCCTCACTTTACAAGAGCAGAACAATAAATTGCCCACTTATTAAAGAGAAGGCACCTGTCCGGAACTTTTCATCCTCCAGCAGTTTCCTAAGGTGAACCGAAGGCTGAACGGAATCAATCATAAACTAATTGACTACCCCTAAGATAACTTGAATAATAGCTCAAGGGTGTCGAAGCGTTTTTCTACCAAAGGGATCTGATGGGAATGATACAGTGGTTCATAACCAAATATGGCGTTAGAAGGTATGCCGTTTTCCACAGAACCTTGGGGGTTTTTTATGAGAAAAGATCTACCACAACAGGAAAACCCCGGGATAACACATCTCAGTTTGACTTGTGGTGACACGTACATCGGCGAAATATGATGAAATCTCAGAAACAGGATGCGGGAACATATGTCGTATTTAAGCATAGCAGACTAAGGATTATCGGTTTCAGAAAACAGCGTCGAAAAGATCTGCCATACGGTGGTAATCCAGCAAAATAATTCGAAGGGAGAAACTGGATAAAAAGGATGATACTGAAAACCGTGAAATCGGAATACGCCAGTAATAAAATTAAGGAAGAAGCATAGAGAGTTAATTCAGCTCGTTTACTACTGCTACGCCGTCAACTTTCCATACCTAATCATGTCATCCTTGTGCTCTATCTCACGGTATATATTTGCCATTGTATTGTCAGACACAACTGAATCCGTTGCCCCTTTGAATATTAGCTACGAACCCGGTTCCAATAGAACTCGTTTCGCGTTTCATGCAGGTGGTTTATCACCGTGAGATTTAAGGTCGTTGCGGATTTTGTTTCCGACTGGATTATTCGCGCGCTCGTCAGTCCGTTTTAATTTATTGCATTTTTAAATTGAATATTGCATGAAAACGCATTTAGAGTTCAGTAAATTAAAAAATTTTACTTCATAGCAGTGCATCATTCCGCTTGAAACTTCTTCGGAATAAACACTCTATGCTTTAATTTTTACTGCGGGAACTTTCAAAAAATGAATTGTCTCAGTTTACAAATCACCAGGTAATGGAATTCTAAATTAAGATAACAGAGTGCACATTCATTCGAAGAACAGACACCTACCTGTCAAATGGAATCGATAAGATGGATGGTTATCGATGTGTTTGAAGAGCACGTTCAAATGAAACATACCGGAAGTAAACAAGGCCTGACCCAGCACCTGGTCTAACTTTGCTATAAAGAGTTAAAGCATAATGCAGCACGCTGCACAAAAAGGACACTCCTCCGATAGTAAAAGTGCAATAACACTGTCAGGGAAAGTGAATGACTGAACAAGCCTGTAAAGGAAGCATGTAGTGATTTGGATGTGTCTCATCGTACCTGTTACTGACAGAGCTGTCAAAATAGCATTTACATGTGGTTTGCACTCCTGGGAAAGCCTGTGACCAGATCCCATGCGACTACCTATGGTCCCTGCCTGCAAACATGTGGAATTACTTTTCAGGTTGCTACAGGCCATCCAACTATTGGATGATGGCAGGTGGTTCGTCAGAGTAAATAGCGCTAAGTCGAGATCTTAGACGCTGGTACTAGTTACATCCAAGGTTCCATTCTTTCCTCTTTTTCTGTTGTACATGGGTAGGATAGTCAGATACATATAGATCGACGAGTATATCCGCGTAGGTAATATGGAGAGGTAACGTTTGATGTTGAACATATTTTGTTGTCATTTTCCGAAACCGAATATCCTGCGCTTTCTGGAAAGCTGGGCTGCAGAATGCGACGTGGCCAGCATTCATGTGAAGGTGTGGAAATACCAAATGCTTAGTGCTACCTCGCACTTCTACCCGCTGGACTCTGCAGATAAGTGGAGGAGTAGTGGAATAAGAGGAAAAATTCACGTACTTCGAGATCGTGCTCCTATTAATGTTTTCAAATTAAGTTTTATTTTGTTATTATTAAAATAT
>UZAM01007617.1:13866-33083 GCA_900618415.1 Soboliphyme baturini
CACAATTATGCTAAAGTGGGGGTCTGATACTGTTTTTCACGGATGACTGAACAGTGAAAAAAACGGGCCATAACATCGGTAGTGGTCAGTAATCCGGCTGACCACACTGCATTGTGTATATCTTTTTCGTCAAAGTTCATTTATACACAGTGCAAACGATTTGGTCAATCGGATTACTGACAGGTGTTGACGTTTTGGCCCGTGGCTTACGGGTCTTCTTCAAGGAAGAACAGTGGGTTATATTCCGAAGTACTTGTCGTCGTCCGACGAAGGCCGGTGAGATATAGGTCGAATCGTCGGTTGGTCAATCATCGTATTTTATGCTGTTTACAGTAACACCACCGATGCACGAACGAAAAGCTCAAGCGTAAAATAAACAAATAGAAACTAAATACCTTTACCATGTTCAACTCATCTTCTGAATGGTGCTGAAGGTTCTCCAGCTCTACAAGTAAAAATTTTCACCTACCTACTTCCAGTCCATTTTCAAGTACTATCTGGAGGTGATTTTGCATTCTTACAGAATGTATCGGGCAATCACGAGGCCTGGAGGACGGAAATACTGCCCCAAGGCTAAGAACTGATTAAGACGACAGTTCTGAACAGATTCCACATGACCAAGGCACCTCCAATCCACTTCACCCATGTAAAACAAACTGCTATTTCTGAGTTTCGTTGCACAACGGAATTTCATCGTCATCTCGACAAAACGTGAGCCACTCTCAAAGAAAATCTGAGTTTCCTTGTCCAGCTCTTACGCGCTATTGGATGTTCGTTAAAACATCGTCTCTAGCATTGTCTTTCTTATCGTTTTACGCCATTCATGCGCATATGTTTACAGAAGCATCCGCTCGCATAGAATTAATAAATATTGAATATCGGATGCAGAATAACTCGTTCGTCAAGGTGTTTGTTCTATCTTGCCAAGGAGAAAATTATCATTCAATTCGTGGGGTTCACAGGGCAGGACGGAAATATTTCTTTGCGGTTTTACCAAGGATGCGTTTTAAAATAAACGAAAGCTGTAACTTCTACTGTCCCCGTTTGCCATCTGTGTTATTAATCTAGAAAGAACTGTTCTAAAAGCACAACGGGCGAGGTAACATCGGTAAAAGGTTACAATGGTTCTTGAAAGCCATAAGACAGAAACGCAAAACCGCATGAACACATAGGAACATCCTATAGGATACACCTATAGGAAATAAGAATAGTGAAGCACTCCTGGCTGACGTAACGGAAACGGAGCTGCACCATAAGATTCATGAAAAGAAGGACTACATAAATGGCACTCAATTACGAAAGCGTGCGTACGGGAGACCGACATTCCAAAGGCAAAAAAATTTGTTTGTTCCTTCCTCAAAAATACAAGGCCAAACCATTAATCCGCCACAATGATGTCAAATCCCAGCTCAAAACTGTCCTCTTCGTGGTACATCTCCCTTCCTTCCTTCAGTCTGACATGAATAGTCGACAGTACGGTTTCAACAGCAGATGAGCGATAGGTACATATATGCACATTTGATGCCACAAAACGATAGCGCTCAGTCTTACCGGGACCGATTCTGATCGGCGGCTGAACCTCGTATTCGCCGGGCACGCCATCGATAAACTTCGACAGTTTCGGCAGAGGAGGCAAATTATCATAAACCACCTAAGCAGATGAAAGTCTGTGCTGTGCGATTCAAAAAGTAAACAACAGAAAAATCATACCGCACTATGATGACTCTTGGAACTGTCAGATGACGACCTGACGTACAACAGAACGGCGATCAGCACAATCACTATTAGTACCTTCAGACGTTTGCGGCAGAACGGTCGAAATTTTCTTTTCAGCAGAATCATGGCACGTCTGTTAACAAACGGTTGTTAAGGACCGTTGTCGCCTTTCACTCATACTAGCTAGAAGGAATCGCAGGTGACCATCGACATGTTCCCGGAACACCTACGTATCAAAAACAGCACAAACTTATCGATATATGGCAATTAGGTTACATGAATTAACCACGCCACATTTTGGACGTGACGCGGACGAACGGTACAACTTGGTCAACAACTGACAAGTACAGCAATAGCGATGCATTAATACGAAACATTATTACAGTATGGATTACCATTGCATCTATGCTCTTCTCTCAACTGCGCCTCCAGCGTTGAAGTTTCAACTTTGCAGATGAAACCAAAAGACAATATCGTTTTTCAATGCAGGGTTAAACCGAAATTCCTAAATTAAGGATGAAATAATGAAATTTAATTAAAACTAAAAAAACGAAGCATGAAATTTTGAGCAAATCACAGTAACTTGGAAATTTACTCATACATTAGAAACAGAATGTGCTTTCCGAGATTATTCTGCATATACAGTTAAACGCCTAGTTAAGATCATTCGACTTAAGATTTTTCGATCTTAAGATACCGATTACGATACAACAAGATTCGAAATATATTTCCGACTTCACATGGAGAAGAACAGCGTAGCGTAGGCGTATGCCGTAAGGTAATTTGGGTACACTTGAGAGGTGGATGCCGGCAGCGTCGCGACACTTAATGCGTGGTCTGCCTCAGTTTCCAGCGATCTAACCAATAGTGAGATAGCGATCTTCATCTTCCATCGCCGCTTCTCTTTTCGGATCGCGGAGGCAGACACGTCAGAGAAAGCGTCCAAAGTTCCCGATCCTGTGCCAGAGTCTGAGCTTCGGTAAAAGACAAATGCAGTTTGGAACAGACTCCCTCCATATGTTTGCACCAGGTTAATCTTGGCCGTCCCATGGGCCCTCTGCCGGTCGGATTTGCAGGCAACATTTCCTTAGTCTTCCTTTCTGGAGGCATTCGCCACACATGCCCAAGCCATTCCAGTTGTGACTTCTCAATCTGGAGAAGCAAAGGTTGTATTCCAAGGTTCTTCCGGATGTCACTGTTCCGGACCATGTCGAGAAGCGTAAGGCCAGCGACTCGTCTAAGAAAGCCCATTTCAGCAGCCTGTACCCGGGTTCGAAGTTTTTCAGTCGATTCATGACCGTAGGTAAGCATGGGGATAAAATCAACTAGAACACTGAGAGCTTAGTTTTCAGACTGAGCTCTGCTTTAGTCACAGTGTATCGGGCTAGTTCACGCAGAACGCCGCTGGCTGCTCCAATTCGCCGGTCGATCTCTTCCTCCAACTTTCCATCACTAGTAAAAATAGTTCCGAGGTACTTGAACTTCTCCACCTGCTCTACTGCTTCTCCGTTAATCTGAAGAGAGCAACGGGCAGGAGAACGAGAAAGCACTAGGCTTTTCGTTTTTGATGCGTTCACGTGCATGCCGGTCACGTCACA
Organism: Soboliphyme baturini; assembly: GCA_900618415.1. Lineage (NCBI taxonomy): Eukaryota > Metazoa > Nematoda > Enoplea > Dioctophymatida > Soboliphymatidae > Soboliphyme > Soboliphyme baturini. The sequence goes on from UZAM01007617.1 coordinate 17,181, forward strand.
TTCGGCTGCGAACCTTTCTAGGGAGCACTGTAGATCAGTTTCTGAAGATGCTAATAAAACAAGGTCGTCTCAAATAGTAGCATCTCTTAGATGGATGTACTCATTGCCTCCGCAGTGCCTGACTCTTCTATCCATGCACAACACAAACAGAAAAGGAGACAGAACGCAGACTTGGCGGAAACCAGTGCCGGCGCTGCAAGGCTTCGACTTAGCGGCATTTATTCTGACGCAGTAAATCCTATCACGATGTACTAATTTGATTGCCCCTAATCAACTAGCCATTTATCCCATATGTTCTCTGACACGTACACAAATTGTTGAACGGGATGCGGTCATGGGCTTCCTCTAGGCCGAAAAAGCACGTCTTCCTCGAATGAGCTCCCATAATTTGACAACAATCTGGCATTAAGCAAATACCTAGCAACACGTGCTTCGCCTAAGTCAGAAGCAACACTGCTCTTTGTTTCTCTTTGTGTCAGTTATTTAGCGGACCAACTTTCTAGCACCGTTGCATAGACTTTGTCCGGGAGGCTCAATAGGTAATGCTTCGACAATCTGAGCCTTCTCTTTGGTCTTCTTTCTTGAAAAGGGGTACGACAACACTCGTGCTGCAGCCCGTTGCCGTCTTCATCGCAGCCATTGCAGGCTGACAGATATGTTGAAGGTGGCACATTACTTGTTCGTCAATTGCTTTTAGAATTTCAGGACGGATGTTATCAATTCCGGCAGCTTTTCCATTTTTCAAGCTTTTCACAGCCTGTGCAATTTCATCTACAGAGATAGCAAATATGCGTGCCGTTCTGCTCTACAGGCGAGTCTTCCTGCTGTTGCGCGGGGTTAAGGATTTCCTCGAAGTACTCACGCCGTCGCCGAAGAATGTCGTCATCCTTGGTAAGAGGGTGTCCAGATCTGACCTTCAAGACTCTGAGACTACCCGTCTTTTCACCTCGGAGCCGGCGGATGGCCTGCCAGAATACTTTGTTTGCCGTGTGAAAATTCGACTCCAACACCTCACCGAACTTCTCGTAGGAATCAGCCTTGGCTTTTGCCACTGCTATGGCTGCCGCCTTGCGTGTCTCGACATATCGCACGGGAGTAGATGGCTCCTTGTTTCCAAGCCATTTCTCGAACGCTGCTTTCTTCTCTTTAACTGCCAGTTGTGAGATAGCGATTCAAGGAATATTTACCCTGTGTGATATTTTGCGCCTAAAATTTGTGCTCTCAAATGTGCTAATTTTGTTCCTGTTGGTGGTAAGATGAAGAGGAGGAAAGCCATTACCTTGGAAGATAAAATGAAAATTCGTCAACCAGCGGGAAGGAGGGAGCCAGTCATGGTCATAGCAGTGATTTTCACTTATCACAGTGAACGGTGTCAACGATTTTCAGAGACAAAAACCTAGTCATTGTAGCTATCGATTGTGTTGCATCTGTGCATTCTACCGTAATATCGAAGAAGAGGTCTGCCGTTTACAATAGTGTTGATTTACAGTGTAATAAGTTGTACTAAAATTTATTGCTGACCAGAACATAGCAAATTTATGTACTGTACTGTAATACAATTTGAAAGGTTTCTTGACTGCTTCTGCAGTGCATTGTAGTATAAGTGCTCCATAATATTTACTGTATTGCAAATTACAGGATATGTGGTTTGTTAAATTTAGCACAAAACTATACAGTACATTATGCCATGACACCATAAATTATAGTACAACTATGTGATACATTACATTTTCTTTGTCTATACCTTACACAGAGGTCGTACCTCCCTACGCAGGCTTTAACTAAATGAACATCAGACTTACCGATCTGGCGTAGTCGTCACGATGGAATCTCAAAACGAAAATAATCGACATTTGCGTTCGCGTTGCACTCGTACAGAGCTTTCCATTAATAGGCAATATGAATGCGAAGCCAAATGACAAATGCAGATAACTATTTACCAATGTTATAAGTTCAAACTCGTAACCCCAGGACTGCGCTCTATCGTTGAACAACGGAATTGTGATAAGAAATTCACCAGTTTGACAACGGCATGGCCCGTCACTCACATAGAGCTTTCCAATGTAACTCGATGGGTTAAATCAAGCAACTGATGCAGCTGACCGCTGGCCAATTTCACAGATTTAATGCACGACTGCAGGACCAAGCGCTAACAACAACCAAGGTCTTCAGCACAACGCCTGCGCCCAAATTCTCCGTTCCTTTAATACGATTGTTATTTCGTTTCAGAGCTACTAGGCATTCGACATCCACTTTTTAAACTTACGGATGTGAAAACAATGATACTGTGGTCAAGTAATGCGAATAAATTGACCGGACTTGCTTAGATGATGAGGTGCTGAACTCAGATCTGTGAGGGACCTTGACGGAGCTTGAACTGGGGACCTTTTAGTTTTATGTCAGACATTATACCGGCATAGCATATGAGGATCGTATGCAAAAACAACTTTCCCGGTGTTGGCTATGTGAATAGAACTTGTTCCGCTCCACTGTCAGTTACAAAGCTGTTTCAGATCGCTCTGCATGATCCTGTTGATTCACTACCGCTATTGTATGTTCACGGAAACTGTGTCGTCGTTTGTAGGTGGTACTGAATTTTGCAGCATAGAAATCATTTAATGCTGCATAGCTACGGTGATTCCCTCAGTAGTTAATGCGTAACATTGAGTTTAAATCCAAAGACATCTTGTGAGTTCTATTGTCGAATTCCCTCTGGCATGAAATATGTACGGTGCCCATTTAGTTTCGAAATTCGCAAACCTCTACCATCACGCAACAGCTCTTGACTGTACTGTTTCTTCAGCGAAAGGTGTGCGACTAGGACGGGGTGCGTGAAAATGCCACGGAGCAAGGAACAAGAAGCAGTTACCTCTTTCTCATTTCACTGAACAACCATTTTTTTCTCTTTGGTTTCCTGGTACTTTACTGCTATGTAGCTATTTCATAAATATGTTGCTCTCATGCATAAGATTTTGGTGGTTGTCACTCAAGCTCTTGAAGCAAACTTTAGCGAAAGGAGCATCTTCTCCGTGCATTTCATCTAAATTTTGCCTTCGTTTCACGTATAAAGGGGCAAGCTCATTTACAGATGCTCCTTGCTTTACGATATTCCGACTTTACCACGGTGAGACAGCCATGCACCACCCGTCGGTGCAGCGATCGCGAGCGTAAACATCTCAAGCAGTACTTAACGATGCACTGTGATCATAATTATGAGAGATATGCAAAATTTTAGAGACAAACATAGGATGCTCCTGCTTGGTATAAAGAAATTTAAAATAAGAAGTGGAAACAAACTGTCCTGTCAAAACTTATTTTCCTGAAGAACTAAGTACTTTTTCCTGAACCATCAAGAAGAGTCCACGAATAAATGTTTTCCATTAGCCACGTTCATGAAGAAGAATCATCAGAAGAAAAACAAATTGATGACTCTGATCTCCTTTCCGGCATAATTTTCCAGATTTTAACGTTAATTTTTCAATTATTGGTATTTAACTAGTTGCAATAATTATTCGTTGATTTACTTATAAATTGATAGCGGTTATTTATTAACTTTTTTTATTTAAAACCATCTTCATATTCGACTTGAGACATTTTCAACATATGGTGAGTTCGTCGGAGTGTCATCCAATCGTAAATCGAAGAGTATCTCCAGAGTGATAGACAATTACACTCTGGTTTGTACATTGTGTACATGGTTTTCATATTTAAATTTGTTTGCTGAATACAGGTCCGTTATCAGCTCCAAATAACAGATGACAGAATGGATGTCGTTGCAAGTGGTCCGCTGAGCGGACTGCTGAACGATGATCGTCGACGACTGCAAAACAGCATTCCTCGTCATACAAAAGTTTATTTACTCTGATCGCACACTATATTGGAGGGTAAACTTCCTCAAAGTTTCTGTCACTCGCTTGTCTCGAGAGAACCTGAAGATTAGCTTCTGCTGAATCGATCGAAAAGGTGTTGTTTATGGCAATCTCATCGCATCACATCACAGCTTCCCTATTACACTTGTTCTGATGCTGCGTAGCCCATGCCAGTAGATCGATTTTTGTGTTTATTTAGCTGCGTATACCGCTCGGAACGAGTAGATGGCGCCTGTTGCCAAAATTTGGCATAAACTGAACAAAGCCAGTACGATGTGGTTCGCTTGTCGACGTCTTCAATTCATAACGGTATTTCGTTCTGTTCTTTTTCTATCTGTATTCGCCATCATGGTCACCATCTTTGAGCAGAACATTTCTCCGTTCAGATCAAAGCGGTACAAGTTGGAAAACCAAGCACTGGTGGTCATTCTTGATTGGACGTTCTTTTTCAGTACTCCTTTGGAAAGTTTCATCAATTCATCCATTCACCGTTGCCCAACCACGATCTGTCAAGTGACCAGTGACAAGACTTTGCTGAACAGCAGTCACGTGGTATTTTTCCATGAACGAAACTTCGATCCGATGGACCTGCCAAACTACCGTCATCCGTCACAACTTTTCGTCATTGCCAACTGGGAGGCACCGTTGCACATCTCGGGGTCCACCGCTTTCATCGAGCATAACTTTTTCAACCTCACCATGACGTATCGACGCGACTCTGACATATTTTCTCCTTATATGCTAGTGGAGAAAAATAAGAATGTGCTGCAGCAAAACGACGAACAGCTCACGAAGCTAGCCAAGGGAAAGACGAAGCACATCGCATGGTTTGTCAGCAACTGCCACACTAGCAGCGGAAGGGAGCTGTACGTAAAACAGCTTCAGAAGTACATCGCAGTCGATATATACGGCGGGTGTGGACCTCTGCGGTGCTCACGCGAAAACGGCAGCTGCACTGACATGCTGAAGAACGATTATCGGTTTTACCTGTCTTTCGAGAACGCCATTTGCCTCGATTATGTTACGGAAAAGGTAACAACCGCCTTAAGCACGTACGTCATGCCGATTGTCCTCAGTCGGGCCATCGCCGAGCCCTTACTACCTGAAGGCAGCTTTGTCGCCGTCGATGATTTTGAGAGTCCAAAACTTCTTGCTGAGTTTCTTTACAAGCTTGGCAACGACACAACATGGTATATCACGTACTTCAAGTATAAGCTTGAGTACACGGTCAGAGACGAACCGTGGACGACGCGGATTTGCTCACTCTGTGAGCAATTTTCGCGAAACCGCCAGCCATTTATTCGACATGTAAAAAATTTCCAGAAATGGTTTACGCAAAACGGTGACTGTGCTCCTATCTTCATCGCTGATGAAAGAAATTAACCTTCTTCATAAACTGTGAGTACGAATGAAACTGTGAAAACATAGTGACTTCTCAACACTTTCAATCCGTACCGTTTCTAAGCATGTTTCGGATAATTCGGAAGTGGCCCCAACCGGTGATTCCAGTTTTAATGTATGGGTTTGCTTTGTCTCACGCTGACACTTTTATATGTTTATTTTCATGAAACTAACAAAAAAAAGCTGTCATAGTGCGGTTTATAATCTACTTCATTTCGCTGATGATTATTTGTGTCTCGCGTTGCCAGTCCTAACTCCGGATGAGGAACAAGGAGGTCAAAGACCGTGTCGAAATCTCCGTAAAACTTAGCCACCTGCCAATCATAGTACTTGGTATTTCCGTGATCGAACAGCATACCGGCTTGGTCACCGCCCGGGTTACCAACGGCCGCGCAGACTGCTGGACGACTGAGGCATACTGCGAAAAGTCGGCGGTCAGAACCTGCTCATTGCCCTCTGCCAGCCGGGGGCGTAGCAGTACAACGACGGCTGACAAAACCCACTGAACGACGACGAAGATACCACTCAGCAACGGAGTCGCTACTCGTTCGGAAAGGAGGAGGCAGGCAGCGTGTTGCCACTACAGCCCATCAGAAAAGGCTCCACCAGACGACACCATCAGTGGAAGTTTACAATCGGAAACTGAAAAATATCCTCATTCAGAGGAAAAGAGCAGGAACTGACGGATGAGGTCACAAGGTACCAATTCAACACAGTCAGACTTTCGTAAACGAAGCCCCAAGCCTATAGAATTCTGACCCCCTGCGTGTGGAAGCTTTTCTGCTCCCATACGAGAAGCTCATGGGTTGGGGAACATGCTTTATGCTCAACTAGCTTGTCTAACAAGAACAGTCATTTCGTGTTAATCTTCACATCTATTGAAGTCACCCGCAACGTTACAGAACAGAGTTGTTATTTCGGTTGTCCTGCGATTTAACTCCCATGATGCGTCGAACCCAATTCTGATGGTCACGGTTCAACTGCCTTTCTCGTTCCTTCGTTGTAGCAATTGGCTTCATGCAGTACATTAGCAGTGATCTGATCGAGGAAAGGCACAAGTGGACTTCTGATGAAAGAGTTATTATTTTTTCAGCCCAAAGGGCTATTCAACTTATTGAACAGGTTATCGAAAGCACTCTAGGCTCTGGCAATCCTGCAATTTAATTTTGGTTGGATGATGCTATCGCTCGCTGCAGACAATGAAGCGGAGATACCCAAATTGGAAGAGTGCATGAAACGCTATACTTTCCTGATGCATTTATGAAGCAGCAGTGCCGGCTAAGTTCCTCATAACTTTTCATTTCCGGACGTTAAGGAAGAGGTCGAGTTTCATAGCTGTGTTGCGGTACCCGGTGCTGACCGAAACAACGCTGATTTAGAAATAAAACGCGCATGGCGAGGGCTTATTATAGTCCAACTACAGATAAGGTAATTATTTATTCACAAAGCAAGTAACATGTCAGAAAATCACTGAAAAATCATCGAGGAGAAGAATATTATAAGTAAATCATAATTTCAGTACAGTTCTGCCTTTCTCATGAAGGCGGCTTTGTACAGTTTTGAAAAAAACGAATCAAACCAGAGGTAAGTACCTCAACGAACGAAAATACTATGTTCCAAAAAATCAAACAAACATAGGTACATGTCGAATACATTTAACAGAAGCAAATATTTAATCTCATTAACATTGCCAATGCTGTACATTTGTCCCACCATCCTAAGCAAGAAAATAGACGAAACGTCATAACTGAAAACATAATTGGACGTGAAGTGTCGAGATGTCGAACCATGGAAGTCGCAGAAACATATCTATAATACATTAATATATGAGTCATATTAACTGGAAAAAGACCGCATTATGTGGCACCACAGTAATCAAGGTCATTATGCGCATGCTTGTCGACAAGTCGGACATGTGCGGTGTCTCAACAGCCACTGTTTCGTACATTTTGGATGGTAAACGTGACGACATGGAAGCACCGTCACCCACTCTTGCAAGTGCAAATCCTCCATGCATATGGCACAGGTTTTTTGCTGCCAGGCCATGTTTTCTGAAACTTTAACTGTCGGAAGAGCCGCTATTTCCTCGACACTCATCGCATCGCTCCTTGAGCTGCCTGCTTCTTCGATGTTCACCTCACCGGCAGACTCGAGCACACTAAACAAGTCGTCGAGGAAATAATCATTTTCAAGCAATGCATTTATTTGTTCATGAATAATCGTTCTCATTTCTTCGTGGTTGGTCCCGTGGTTGGTTGAATCAGCAGTGCCTTCGAGGTCAACATTCTGCATGAGCGGCTCATACCGATTCGTGGCTGCACGATTTGTCGCAGAATTATACGATGTCATGTCGAAACGATGCATGGTACTGATGCCAGGTTGCACTCTACCGGGGTGCTCTTGACTGATCGATGGATAAGGTCTAAATGGTAGCGACGAAGTTTCATGAAAACCAGCATCCATCGACACAGAGGTATCCAAATGCGACAGATACCGTGACCATTCTAAATCGGAGTTACCATGGCCTCCATTCAGAGGCACGTACAAATTCCTTGACTGAACAGATTGAAATTGCTGACGGTTCTGACGTGAATGGTATTCTCTGTTAAAGGTTTCCAAGGATTGGTCGTAAGGGTATTGTCTTATGAACCGTGTTTCTCTTCCATGCTGTGGGTGAATTGTTTGACTTTGCCTGACCGCGTGCCAACCTCGAGAGAGCATTCTCATACGACGGTGCCGGGCCATTGTGGCAATGCACGCTGCACTCCAAACACGTCTGGTCGTGAGCGGTTGTGAAATGTTTCTCCGCTGTCGAAACATTTCACCGGATGCTGTTCGTGCATAGGAAAACATGTTCATTCACTGAAGTTCGAAGATCTGTATCCACCGTCTTTCTATGAAAAAGATATTGCGTAACACAAGCGCTCGAAGCACTCATCAAGCAACAATTTCTAATCTAGAAATTATGAAAATTAATTTTGGCTGTATCATCAAAAATATTGCCTCCTTAAACCCATATAAGTACCGCGCAGTTAATGATTTAAAGCTGACAGGTCTGATTCCATGGCTTGAAACTCCGTAACAAAAAAAACTCTTCGTTTACAACAATTCTAATATATCGACGGAATTGGCATCGTTCGCCATAAGGAAAATGATGGGCTCTACTGATAAATCGATTCACTGTTGATGAACACTGTCAATTTGGTCTAATAGTTGAAAATAGAGATCCTCATTTGTGTTCTTGCTGTAAAACGCTTGTTTTCATACTAAAAATGACATAAAACACACTCCATTATAGAAGCGCAGGGAATACGGTGCATCGAATGACTGACTAGTACTAAAATTTCGGCCTTTGTTTCATAGACATTTTTCAAAGCAAGGAGATTGGTTGAGTGACTCAGAATTTTTTTCGTCGTTACCAGCAGTTTTAATGATTGGTGCCAGATGAACGAGCTTTCAGTCTGTGCTACGTGTTAAGTAGTTTCTTGATTAAAAGGCCATCCAATCCACACAGAGTTTCTATCCTTGGTAATGACTGACAGTTCCTCAGGGTTGAACGATTGAATGTTTCGTTGGCGCGTCTGTTCCGTCAGTGCCTTCCTTCGATACGCCGGTACAACCTGATCATCATGTTTTTCTAGTGTCACGGTTTCTACATTATTCCTAGACTTTGCTGGGCGCGAGGCTTTTCTTGTTCGCATGTATTTCGTTACTACGTGACGATCATGGTCATCCGCAATTATTAATATTTTATAGCTTCATAGGTGGATCGTTGTTTTTTCAGTGATTTACGAAACGTCCAGGTCAATTGACTTCGTTATCTTGAAGAACCATATGACAAAAGCCGAAACGTCATTCGATTGGCCGTACTGTTTGCGTTGTGTATAAGATACTCCGGTTTTATGCGGTTTTCACTTATAGGCATATATCAAGAATATCTGAGCAAAGAGTTTGTGACTGGAACTTTATAGCAGGTGAAAACTTAGCCGCTACAATACGCCTGATATTGATTATCTCTCTCAGGTCTGAGGTTTGAAACTCATTCGATTAACCGATACCGAATAATGACAAAAGCCAAGAATTACATACAGAAAACTCAGAGGGCATGCTGAAAAGAATTAATCATGAATTAGTTGGTCTCTGATATAAATTAGTGGCGGGAAATTCATTCCGGACAGAAATTTTCTTTAGGATCCTTGAATAATAAAAATATCTATCATTGCTTATTAGCATTATCACAAAAAGAGAATGAGTAGCGGCATTTCGTTTGGTCCAATAACTTCATCGGTTTTATTTTTGCCAGTACACCAATGATTTCCTAGCTGCTTCATCCCAAAAACATATCTCTATACATTATATCGCCCTGAGAAAGCAGGCATCGCCATTGAAGATGAGCTTCGTTGAAGATTCGACTACGGTTTCAGACCTCTGCTTACCTCGATGACGATACATGGTGCCATAACTTACATAAACAGAAGATCAAAGAATTACAATTCTACTACTGCGCAGAGATGCAAGTAGCAGAAACATCACATTCCACTATTGCACATGCACCAACCGCAAAAGAACGAACGCAGACTACCTGGGTACTCTGAACTCATTGGAGTTTCTATCAAAGCTGCACTTGATGTCATGCCATACTAATGAAAACTCAGAACCATTCTCTGCGTAGAAAATCATTGCTGATGCAAGAATACTCTTGCTACAAAGGACAGTACTCTTAAGAGTATCACTGACAGTGAACCCTCCTCCGGCCACCTGTTTCCGAAAGACCAAGCTAGAGCTTGAGGGCTTTTGGGAGGCTTGTTTCAACCAATGCGTATTTCAAAGGAGATGAAATTCTGAAATAACAAATCAAACTCGATTTTATCCGAACTGTTTAACGGAAATTTTCAATCTCAATCAAACGACAAGTTGTTCACCTAACATTAAAGAAGCGTAGTTGCAACTGATGCATTACCTTCGAATTCTTTCGTGTACCGCTGTTGAACGCCGGAGACAGTCAGTGCGACTCACCGCATGCAAACCGTACAATAACTCGATTATTTTGAAGCGATTAGAGACGAACTTAGTTTAAACTGCAATTGCGCACCGTTGTAGTTTTTTGGCCTACACGACTTTAAACTGAGCAGTTTCAGTTTTTAACCTGTTCAAACCTGAAAACTATTTCATAAAATACAGTACCTATACTTAAATGTACTCAAATTGTTGATGCAAAACGGCAAACGTGTTTTAATCTTTAATTAAGTTATACACCATAATTCTATTCATATTTGGCTAATCTGCGCTCCATAATTTGAAACTGCGGTCTGAAAATATAACTAAGAAGGAGTCCATTCCTATTTTATTCGTTAGAAATTGTTTCTCAAATAACCGGGTATATCAGATTTCATAAGAAAGTTTATCCAATTTTTGAATGCATCCATAGTTGTTATTAAGGTACTAGAGGAGTTTTCCGAAGAAGTTTTAACCGGAACTATGCGGTAATCTGAAATTAAATGTCGTACGTAATTTATTGGGATAAATGACTATTATATTTTGATTCAAAGTAGAAATAAGTTAAAGACGGGTTGACGAATAGGCGACAACTGTCAAATAATTTTGAATAAGCGACAATTCTGCATCACATTGTGGTTAACAACCTGCAGGAAATGGCCAGTTTGGTCAATTAGTCCCCGGTTTGGATGACTAGTTTTTCTAACCGGAATCGCTGCTTGGTTTTGAGGCGGATGCAATTTTGAGGGTTGAGGGAATGAAAATTTATCTAATCTGATTCCTAGAACGGGTGATTGTAGGATCAAACCTATTATATTTGCATCTTTTGAGGACAATCAAATCCATCAACCTCATCCTTACCTTCCTCTTTTTCTTTATGCAAACATTAGGGTGCATCAATCATATGATCATCTACCACATGTCATCTTTATCTCCCCTAGATGACCGCACTGAGAGCAAGTTAGTTAATGTCATGATGCCATATTACCACATCATGTCTGTGACAGATTTTACTTTGCTAAGGATTCACCAATATGCAGCACATTGTACATATGTACTCTCTGATCCAATGCAAGGAAGCAGACATCCAAACCAATGTTCAAACGGTAGTCGTACAGATCTAAAGATAATGTTCTTTGTACGGTCATGAAATGGAGATATGGATGACATATAGTCTTTATTTAATATAACTTTTTCTACCACATCAGGATTGGGCTGGCAATGGATAATTTTACTCACGGTGTTCCCGCCTCTTTTGTCTGTATTCAGGATTAAGTGGTGTTGTAAGAAATTATACTGCCTAGTAAAATGATTAATTATCGTTAGTTGAGTGAAATAGAAATTTTGGCACATTGCAAGAAAATTGTTACCTCTAAAAGTGTTTCCTTTACAAAATAAGAATCGATTAACAAGAATTTCAGAGATGGCATTACGGCTTTTCGAATTTTCTTTAAAGCCACCATACATCCACAAGTTTTGCTGCACCGCAAATGCGACACTTGTGACGATCATTTCCGCCCGTGATGTAAAATTATCTCATCACAAAACGGAAAATGATGGATCAAATAAAAGGAATTCTTAATTTGGTTTCATCTTCCTTCGGTAATATATGATCCATCAAATTTTATTACCATGTTTACATTGAAAAAACAGCATATACGGTTTACCTAGTATTATACGATTAAATACTAATCAATAGATACAATGATACTGACGTTGGACCTGTTTCTCACGGGTCCTAATAAATATGTCTAGGGTTCTCTGATAGGTCGTTGACCGAGAAATGATTGTCCACTAAGTCTGGTCCAGAACGCTGTAGAGCTACAATACGAGCTCTCTATACAACATGCTGCTTTTATGATTTCTCATTAACAGGTGCAACGGGCTCATCCAATGCGCGTAGAGTTCTTATCAGCTATCACGTTTCAATTCATAATGAATAATGCTGAATGAGTAATGCTCCCTTCCTTTCAGCCAATTTTGATTTTTCTGAGAATGCCAATGTACTTTGACTACCAGGATAGGCATTTTCTTGTAATGCACGCTATGCGATTCCGCAAATCTCCTCCCATTTGATCTCGACTTAGTTGAGAGGTGGCATCCGTTTCTTCGTGAAGCTTCTTTGTCGCTCACGTTCCGCTGCGGCAATTTGACTTTTAAGCTTTTCAGCAGATGTTCGTAATATGAATGACGGTGATCGTTGTTTCTTTGTGTAATTCATAAACTCAACCTTGAGAATTGTCATTCTTAGAGATGCTTAGTAAGGAATAAAGTTTGTTGGAACTTTCATCTACTGCCTTAGAATCGCAGCTGTTAGTGTTAACCAACCTTGGCAATATTCTACTTGGAAATATTTATACAAAGGGAAACTTTAGTGAGTTTTATTATTAATGTCCTTACATTTTACACTGCTAATGTTTTAAAGTACCGTGTTTTCTCATCGATGATGCGCACCTTGCAATATTTGATGCTCTTTAAAATGTAGAGATAACGTGTAATCTATTTCTTGTCTAAAAAAGGCAATTTTCAGACAAATGAATAATGAAGTAATATGGCTGTATTTAAAGCAAACGACCAGAAGAATTAACAAGACTTATTCGCCATATTCCTTCCGGTGTTTGAACGCATGTATTCTGCTGGTATTTAGTTTCCCAAATTGAACGTTGCTCATGAGAAAATACCGCTCAGAAAAAAGATACTGTGGGAGAAAATCTTATACAGCGATGTTAAGGCTATCAGCCGATAATTTCGTGAAAGAAAAAGTGATTCACGAGGCACCCAGGAAATTTAACGTTTGTGAGTCCAGTGTACGGTGATGGAGGAAATAACAAGAAGTCCTAAAGTATTTACATCACAAGAAATGCTCAATGAGGTACAGGAAATGCTTATGGCCAGAACCCGAAAAATCACTTCTCAAGTGGGAGATCTCTTAGAGAGATCGAAAGGTCATAAGGCGTCAACAACCAGTATTTCGTTAAAGGCTAAGTGACTGCAGCAGAGGACAAAATAGAACATTTTAAAGCGTACCTATCATGGGCTTTTAGATTTATAAAAAGAAACAATTTTTGTTTTCGTTCATCGTCGAATGTTAGCCAAAAAGTACTCGATGGTTGGGAAATGAAAGTAGAGAAATTTAGACTTTACGTTAAAGAAACTTTGAGTGGTGTTGATCCTGCACATTTGGCAATATGAACCAAATGCTCGTTAGCTTTGACCCTGATTGAAGGACTGTTAATTTAAAAGCATCAAAAGAAATTTTCGTAGCCACGATCGGACATTAGAAGTCGCACAGTCGAGCTCCTGTGTTAAGCGTGACTTCCGATGGGAGGAAGCTTCCACTCCTGGTTGTAGATACGAGAAAAAACAACGAATTGCCTAAAGGAAACTTTCCAAGAAACATTTTGATTGCTGCGAAGAAAAAGGGACGGCTTAATCAAGAAATAATGAAAGTGAAGGATGAAAATGTTTGGACAAAAAGAAAACAAGCCTTTTTCAAATCATAATTCTTATTAATAATCGACTATTGTAGTGTGCATGTCACTGATGATGTGAAAGGATTAGTAGACAAGTATTGTAAATTGGCAATAATTCCAGGTGGATTAATAAAAAAATTTCAACCACTTGATTTATCCGTTAATAAATCTTGTAAGTCAAAGTTGCCTTCCAGATGAGAGAAGTAGATAATAGCTGGAATTAAAGACTGTGGTAAATGGGGAAAAGGGTGTCATATGCAGGAATGTGCAGGCGGGTCGTTGAAAGTTGGCAAGATGTTACGGTGTCTTGTGCAAAATGATTTTCTAAAAACATTAAGCGATGTACTAGATACTACAGTGCCAGAAATAGAAGATGACGAAGGATTAATTTCAGATAATTAACTGACTGATGTACCGGAAGAAACGATAAATGTTCTTGGTTCATTTTATATTGATTCAGAGGAAGTTTTGTGGTTTTGAGTGACTTTATTATATTATGCATGTGCATTAAACGTTATTTTACGTTTCATGTTTTACTTTAATCTTATTCTGTTATATAAACCTATACATTCACTGATATTACAACATGTACAAGCTTCAGACAAATTTATTTTCACAATAAAGTGCAGTTTCAAATTTTCGCGCAGGTAGGTAACTTGAACTAATTTGAATTTTTTCGTTTTTCATTGCATAACGCGCAACGTTGTTTTCTTACGTTGACTTAAGCTTTTGTATAGATAGCGAGCGCGTTATCGATGGGAAAATACGGTAATTTAAATTTCTTCTTTCTAACATTCATAATATTTTTGATGATTGAATTCACTAGCTTTCGTTATTATAAATAGTTACTTTATTGTTTTACTTTTTCTTTAAGCAGTTCATTCCTGGAGAGTTCCAGAGCTCTGTCTAACTCTGTCCGTGGACTTTTTTCCCTGTGATTTTGTCAGGCGATTTTGCACCGTTGCCAGCTATAAACTGGAAGTTGTAACGACACATTATCGAATTCTTGATTTTTACAATACTACCGACATATATAGAAATGAAGTATGACAGTATCATGCTTGCTATTTTTTTCTGATTTTCTTTGTTTCTTATTTAATTCTATCGTAATTTGCGTAACTTTTAATTCTGTTTGTTTCTCCACAAAATCCGGGTTCGGTTAACATTTTTTTCACAGCCAAGTTTTATTTCTCTGAAGGTTCTGAGATTTTTCAAAAGCTGCTCATATACCAGCAACTAAATAAATACCAACGATATATTAGTAATTAAGCACCAACCAGAAATAATTTAATTTATTAGACAGGCATTAAAGGAAAATCCGTGAAACTTCTCTACTGGAATCAATAAAAATAAATTTGAGAAACCTGAAATTGCATAAATAATGTCATCATTGAACTTAAATAAATTCTTCGTCAAAGTGAACTGCAACAAATGAAAGGAAGGTAGTCTACAACAAAAACAAATCAAAACAAAAAAACAAGATATCTGAAGATATCTGCATGAACATCATATCACATACAACATCTTAGACGTTCATCACATGCGCTGCTTTCGAAAACAAGCGGTCCGTATCTAACAGGTGCCTATTATTTCGCAGATGCGTGAGGATGTGAACTCTCATATCATCGTATTCAATCCTGCCCTAATGCAGGTTCGTGTTTATTCCGTGCTTTTCATTTTTGTGCTGTGGTAAATGACGCGGGCTGACGGCACGAAGGGCATATTCCCTTTCCCCCTAGCCACTGTTTTATACACGTCGGGTGAAACACGTGTTTGCATGGAAGAAGGGTGACCCGTTCTCGGTGTCGAAACTCTTCTCTGCATATTACACATATGCTTTGTTCGAAATCAACGTCTTCCGAGATCTCCATAGTCGGAAGCAGCTCTATGTCTTTTGCGTTCATCCCCAAGTTCACCATCGAATGCCTATGCACCGCTGGTTCCTGTGCCAAACCAACGGTTATAAATCTTCGTCTCTGAAGGACGTTTGTGTTTCTGACTCTGTCTGCCGTTTGCAGTGGCCTTGCAATGCGCACATTTGTTTCTACCCGAAATCTCGTCACCACCATCGAATAATTTTCACCTGTTTCTAGAAGTATCGATTCTTCTCTGGGAAAGGGCATAATCCCTGCGGAGAGGTCCAGCTGCTCCGGTGAGTGACAAGA
>UZAM01007618.1:19756-31129 GCA_900618415.1 Soboliphyme baturini
CCTTCAGCTACAGCTTATTGAATCGGATTGAATGGCTGGCAACAGTACGATGCAAAAGACGAAGATCACTCCAACGGATCGTGGTTACACCTCAGTCTTTCGGCATTCTCTTGCGAATATTGAGATGTGCGGCGGAAAACAAGATTACCCTGGACAGGGTAAGATCTAAGCGCCTTGTTGGTCAAAGGAGACGAGACTTTCACAAGGCAGACTTCGTGAATTTCCTGAAACGATGGTTACTGTCATTGAATCTCTGAATTCAGAGCGACAAGACGATAGAGGAGACCGTGGAAGTGCTGGACTTCAAACATTCGATTCGTAAGACATGGGCATTGCTGAATATACGATCTAGCGAGCCTGCAAACGTATCCGCTGAAGTCTTTACTGCTGACCTCCTTTAGGAGTCCAAAACACCGATTGAGTGCGCGGCCCTCAGGACCGAGTGGAAAGAATATTTTCAAGCATTTAGAATTTGCCCTGGAACAAGCTCTTTGTCTGACTGATCTGCCCAATGCGCTCTAGAGGAAATACAACATGGCGCTGGCGACCACGAAGAACAGGGAAACCTTTGATTCATATGGAATTTTCCTGGGATTACTTAGCAAGTAGTGCACAAAGGGCGACAGTAGCTGGACTCCTGACTGCATGCAAAAGTCATGGCCATCCAAAAGCCCCAGGGGAGGCTAGAATGCTACATGTCCTTTAAGTTAGTGCGCCCAGTCAGGAACCGCATGGAGGGAACTTTGTTAATCAAGCTTACCTCTAAAATCAAAGCCGCCGCCTCTGTGTAGCGAGCTAGATTTCGGCATGGGCGCGGTTGCTTTAAACAACTGCTTTCGCTTACCAGCCTGATCGCAACAGGATTCCAGCGGAAGCAGTAGGGTGATATCGATCGACTTGCGGTCGGGTTGGGATACGGTTTCGTTTTGTGCAAAGTCTCTACAGTAATCATGTGTCGAACGACCTTTCGCCTTATGGCAGCCATGATTACCGGTCATCGGTACAGGGTCATCGCGGAAAGAACGTTTAATAACGGACTCCCACAAGGCGCAGCACTTTCACCATTGCTGGCTTATAAATACACCAGCGAGAGTCCACCACTGCATCAACGGCTTTACTCTTGTACAACTCAATGTTGAGTTCTGCCGTAAACGAGTACAGCTCGAAATGACGTCATAACGTATGGGTGTCACTCTTCCTTAGAACCTCGTATTCTTGGGTGCTGGTGCCCAAGTACTGCCTGCCTCAGAGGGCTACATATCCGCAGTCTAGTCTTTGAGGGATTACGCGCAATGCACCATTAGATATCTTCTAACGTGCGAATGTATTGTGACGTTTATGCGGTAGCTTGTAAGAAGTGCCAGCTGCTGAAACATCGTTCGTAACAAATGCTCGGTATTTCGAACAAGAAAAAATGATGCGAGATGCATCTGGCACTGGCGGTGACAAAATATCATGGAACCGTGGCCTGCTTAAACGGCCGTCCCCTGGGCAACGAGGAACAAGAGGGTCGTGCAATAAGCCGTGAACCCTGATCTTAGATGAGTTTTGCGTCATTTAGCATACTCCAGCCTGGGAACTCATTTTGAGGTCTATGCAGAGGTATATAAGGAATAAACGTTCATTATGAGCAAAAACGAAATGAGAGGATCTGTGAGGAGATTATGTCACAAGCGTAATATTTCGAGCGGCTACGCTGCGGAAAATTAACTTCCTTGTTGGTGTTGTCTGCCAGATGTACAGTTCCACCGTGAATCAGGTGAGCCAACGGCGAGTAGATGCAGATATTTACATAGTGTTTAAAAAGTTGACGCTTGTATGAAACTGAAACCATGAAAGGTGTCATAAATTGACTCCCATTACCATGGCTGATTTACCGGTGGACTCAGAAACAACGACGTATCAATGCTACAGATCCGGAAAATGCTGAATTCACGTCAATGAGCAGAGAAGCAGACACAAAACTGAATCAGCAAATGAAATGACTCGTTGCTCAACCGGGAAGAGAGGCGTGTAGCCACATCAAGAGGCACTAATGCCAAAACAGCGCAGGTCTTTGAGATTGTATGCTGTTCGAAATCACTGATGAGTATCACTGAGTGCCACTTAAACGTGATGCTAGCAAGCTTATTTAACTAGTCACTACTTTAAGAATAAATTTTAGAAAAAGCTCATTAACAATATACTTGAATAGTGATTAAATACTTGTGCGTGAGTTTGTTCCAGAAAAGCGGCAGAAATGCTGGTCGCTTCCGATTCTTTTGATTTATAGAAGAGTATAATATATTAGTAATATGCGCCATGAAGTTCTCACGCTAATTCATGATTTACATAGTCAAATACCCGAGTCACAGTTGACTCCTGCTAATATTTCATTTAGAATTGGTGATCTACAACCGTTCATTCATTAGAAAAACGGTAGTCGGTAGTAATAACAATTCCTTGCATTATGTCCATAGATTGTAAAACGCTGACAGGTATCGTTTATTATTCAGACAGAATTATGACGTCATATCGGTGATGACATATGAAAGGCAGACGACATTTATGACGCTTCTACCTGCAATCCGTCTACCACTTTATCAGACACGTGGTCGTTGAGCGTACATGTACGAGTCAATCAAACTGATTCCAACGTCCATAATTCATCGTTGAATAGCGATGTGGCAAGTTATCGAATTTTGACGCGTGACCTTCCAGTCTGCACTGATTGATGCATTCAACGGATAGAGGTGATTTTAGTTTGAAACGAGCTGAGCTCCAAACTTAATGGATTCACGGTTCTCTTCGAAAACGACCTTAGGCGATGACAGGAAGAGATCTTTGAAACTGTTAGAATATGAAATTAAGTTTTCAGTTCAAGAAGCTTCCCCATTTTATTATACAGTGTTATCATTTAAGTTGACCAAATATAGTCAACATCATAGGACATTTTTCGACAAAAAACACCGAAGCGAAAATTGCGATATTTTGGTCACGTAACAACGGCCGTCTTGAGAAAATAGCGCACAACAAGGTGCAGGTTGTAATGGGATGTCAAAGAAGACAGAACGTATTACATTACACGTTGGACAGCTTACAATAAATCACGCTACGCGGATTGCACAAGGGCGTCAAAAGTGACTCGAAATTTCACGCCTTGTTATCAACCTTGAGGCTGTTCACTTGCTGTTTGTGTGTGATCCTCACCTCGAGTCATTTGCATAAGTGTATTCGGTTATATGTATGTTTATATATTTCAACCCATTGCTATAAGGCACCGTTTGCGGCACTGTGGAAGTTACTTTCCAAAAAGAAATTGGCATACACCATGTTGTTCTACGTTGCAGAGTGCCTCCCGGCGGATGCTTAGACTCCCACACGAGATAATGACTCTACTTTACTAGCACCATGAATGAAGTATATTGCTTTTGTGTCTGCAAACGAGAAAATCAGTCACAGGAGGGAAAAATCTTCAGTCAAGAGAAGCAACCGCTCACCACCCACGCATAACCAGTCACCACAATCGCCCGGAAGGTTTCGAAGGCTTCCGCTTGATGACTTCAGTGAAATGTGTCGCATCAAAAAATAGGGATAAAGCAAAACTGTTGACACCATTCAACGTGCAGATTGAAATAACATTGCCTTAAGTAATGAAGGAATGACCAGTCCTTTCTTCGTTTTGACTTCATACAAAACTGTACACAGTTACTTGCAACAACAAAGAACGAGTAGAAAAGAGATGTCCCCCTCGCATAAAATAAATGTATTTGCCTTCTGCACACCTCCGTTAATAATCTGATTGTTTAAACAACCTTTTAGGCCTGTTGTTTAGGACTCTGCAGTATAATCTGACTAATTTGTTTCCCGTAACATTGGGCCCTAAGGTGTTAGGTTCACGCGGGTCCCCGTTCTTATGATGTAAATTACAGGCTGCTGTCTTTCATGTGTCCGGGATGGTTTTGTGAAGGCAGGAGTTAAAAGTTCAGTTACCGAAAGAAATCCAGGGTCTTCTTTTCTGATCATGGCGTATGTCATTTCTCTAGCCCTGGTCCAAATTTGTTCATACTGGAAAGCTTATTCCAGACACCCTTCTAATTAAAAGTCCAGCTTGCACAGAGTCGAAATTTCAGATATAGCTTTGGACACCCTTACCAATTCTGGGGGTCTGTCATAAGTGATGAGAATTACTCTATGATTTCTATGATAAGTCTATTTTCCAAATGTACTTTTCCGTGCAGCGCATCTTCGTCGCAGGGCTATCAGCCAAGAGTGTTCATTTTCATGAATTCAGGTCCCACGGTTTGGTCGCAACTCCAGCATGCAATAGTGCTTATTTATCTGCATGGAAAGATGATAGGAGAGTCTAGCAGGATTCGAACTGATTGTCTTTCCACGATTCACCGACACTGTACTCATCGAGCAACCATGAGTACATATAGGAATATTAGAAATTAAGGTTTCTCACATTCTCGACATGGTCCGGAATACTGACATCTGGGAGAGTCATGGTGCACAGAGATTGAGAGGTCACAGCTGCAATGGTTTGGGCATGTGTTGGAATACCTCCAGAAAGGAAAGCTAAGCAACTGTTCCCTGCAAATCCGACCGGCAAAAGGCCCAGGGAACGGCCAAGATTAACCTGGTGCAAACATATGAAAGGAGTCTGTTCCAGACTCCAGTTGCTTTTTGCTGAAGCTCAGACTCTGGCACAGGATCGGGAACGTTGGGAGTTCTGTCTGACTTGACGGGAGAAGCGGCGATGAAAGATGAACATGAAGGTTCCTCACAGCAATGGGATTTGGAGTCATTCAGAAAAAACAGCTACAAGAGAGAGACGGACCCGTATACGGATTTGTCACACAATTTATTGCAGTGTATCGGACTGCTGACATCTCCAAGCCTGTAAACGTGGGAAAACAGGTGAAATCTGAGACTTGTGCAAAGATGAGGGAAAGTTCGTCTCGAGGTGTCGAAAACGGCTGCTGAATTGATGAAATACGCCTGGTGTTACGATGTGCCATCAGAAACCAAGCGACAGGCAATAAATCATCGGACAACGTTAAGACAGCTGCTGTTGGGAGGAAGACACATCGTACGAAAATGGGACCATAGCACATTTTCTTGAAACAAGGTGGAAGGGCTTGACTGCCTATAGCAACACACTAGCGGAAAAATTGTTCACTGCAATTGTTCTAAGGAGTGGCAAAATTTTAGCTGAGGCAAACGACGTGGTTCGACTGAAAGGTCAAAGATGTAAACAATTAAAAAACGTTTTCATGTGATGGCGTTGAAGCCCCCTTTGCAAATATGAAAATAAAATACTCATTTGTTACAATGTTTATCAATGATTAGCTAAAAAGTTAACCCATTCATACGAGCTGTCAAGTAAACAAACGTGGGAAACTAAATGGCCAGATGAGCCTTGCCTTCAGTAACAAGTTCGATCTGGTCTTGCAGAATTCATGGCGCATTATTTTCCCAAAACTTGAAAAAAATGTTAGTACTACACTGATTGCGAACGTGCGTGTTATTGGACCAACTTTAAAGTATGTATTCTCCTTAGCGAGCTCTGTTGTTTGACAAGCATAATGAATGCTATTACGTTGAATGTTTACGACGCGCATTAGCTGTCAGTGCAACTGCAGAAATCCCTTGTAGATTAATAGCAGCTAATGAGGAATATAAAGACAGAAACAAGGCGCTTTATGGCCTAGTAATAGCCGTTTTATGGCAGATGACATGTTTCCCTAAAATACAGCAATCCGTCGCCGATAATCGCCTCAGCTGTTTGCAATCATTGTTCCCTGGTGTCCCGTTTCCCGGTCTGTTTCCCATTGACGTCCCAACATGACGATATTTGCGCTAAACGCCATCATCTTAATATCCAGCAAATGACTACGTATTTTGCACGTCAATCTAGCAAATAAACAAAGATCGCCAAATAAAATTTTTCCATATAAGCTTAGGTAGGAGGAATAAGAAGCCGCTATTAACGCTATGCTCTTTCATGCAAATTTTTACTTCGTCTTTGCAAAATAATATTTGTTGTAGTTGGAAACTTCTAAATAAATTGTTACCAATCAGCACCGCGAGCTGAGTACCGTGCCTAACCGTTCTGCATATTGTGGAATTCACCAGTGAGTGTACAACTCTTCTACAACTTTAAAGCAGACAGGTTTGGTATTGCGGGTAGAAATTAAAGTGGGATCCTTTGCCTTTCACAGCAGCGATAAACTGGAAGAAACTGCGCCTAGGTTCGAAACGTAAAGGTCAACAAAACAAACCTTAAGTCACTGAGGGCTTCATGTAAGAAAACCATAATTCTAGAAGTCAAATTGACTTTCAGCAAAATGTTTTCCTTGCAAGAATGCAATCAGAGCAAAACTTGCTGCATCAATTAGGACTTTCATTCTTCCAAGGCATAGTTATGAATTAAACATAGAATAGGTTATCCAAACGTCGCTGAGAATTTCAAACCGAGTCAACCAGTGAGTCATGGTCTTTCATAACTCGAACAACGATGCGTCATTCGCGGTTAACCGATGTAGTTTTGGCGAGTGGCTCACGTCTCACAGGTAACTGAGCTGATTTACTTCTGGGAAACTGGGAAAATCAAGATTTGCCTTGCAACATAGAGGTAAGATAGGGCGTAGGGCTTATTGGGAAAGCTTTATGCGGCTATTCCATCAGTAGTACATAAGGAACAGTGTGCGATAAAGAGGTTCAGAAAGCATGAAGATGTTCTTTCCGCACGAATGGAAACTCATGATCCTCACGCGAACACCTGACGTTATAGGGCTTTGGCATCAAACAGTAAATCTTGCCCAATTGGTAGCACAAGTATCACTGTGCTGATGCCTTCGGTCCCCCAAAAAATCAAAGTGTATGAATATACAGATGAACATAATCGAAAAACAGTCATACCCAACAAGCAATATTCATGCGAATAGAATAAATCACATTCGTCACCTTCGAACAACAAACAGAAGACCACAAGTATGGATAAAGCAGATGGTCGAGACAGAGGAATGAATATTAAATATGACGGTTCAGAAAAATTAGTTGCGACTCAGGTACTGTAACATGCAGAAGTTCGAAAATGTGGTGAATGTAGAGTACGAAATCTTCGTTGCCCTCAAAGCACTAACGATCACTGCAGTTTTAACGGTAGAATATTTTACTATATAATAGGGCAGCATATAAGGAGTATCAGCTTCTAAAATATCGTTCATAATTTGCGCCAGGCGACTCGTACAAAATGATGCAAGCTGCGACTTGCACTGCTGGAGATCAAATGTCATGGAGCCTGAATCTGTTAAAATGCCCCCCCCCCACGCAACAAGGAACAAGGAGGCTGTACAATATGCCGTGAAATCTGACCTTAACAACTACGCGTTATCTGATGGCTTATTTTGGTCATTCAGTAACATGGTGCTAAGAACCCATACTTTATACGGCATGAGCTAGTTTCCATGTCATTCTTTCATATTTCACAGAGCTCATTTATGAAATATTTGAGATTTTCTTAAGTATGCAATATGCAACACGTAGAGAGATTAACGATGAATTGAGGTTTTGGAAAAACCGCTATATGAAATGAAGATGCTGGCAAATGGGATGATGAAACTTGAGTCTTTTGATGCTTGACGGCTAAAACCAGATTCAATGGGTATTGAAAGAGCATGAACGAAGAAAAATTGAAGGTTTATATGGTAGATACACATCATTCTGACCGTGGCGTATCGTCATATCTCAAAATTCATGAGCTGCATCGAACCTAGCAGAGAGGCCCATGTCCATCACAAGAAGTTACCTGTGAAAATTTCAAATTCCAGAAAATTTTTGGATACCTCACTTGGCCGTTTGGTTATCACTCGTGGTAGTTGAATATCCCTGATTAACTGATCCATGGACATATGTCATATTTTAGACGCCAGGTGACTGCTGTACAATGGATGGACAAGGCATTATATGATGATGGTAAATTGTTCGTTTTAGGTTCATGATGAACATACTGATTAATGCATGCATACTTTCTATTACTTTTTCTGAAACAGAATTCTCTAGCGATACTGTTCAAGGAGTCAACTGTTAAAATATTGCCTTCCCTGGCTTATTATGCATAAAGAAATCCAAGAAAAGTTGATATTTGTGAAATATCGTTTCTGCTCTTCACAACCATGCCATCAGAAGAACCACCAGTCTCAGATCGGCCAGGCATGGTGGGGGCACGATTTTGAAAAGTGTCTTAAGAATTCAGATATCTCCATCGCATCGTCTACGTCCAGTGAAAGAAGATTAATCACAAACAATAAACCATGAATTTGCGAATTGTTCCTCTGGTTAGACAATTAGAGATTCTCTGGTCATAAACACGGAATGAAAGCTTATGTCACTGAGGATATGCAATCAATGAATGAAACGTTGCTAAAAATAAGATCCATATTCAAAGTGATAGCATGGTAGTTCAGTTATTTCATGATTATCCTTTTTCAGTGTGGATAAAAGTCCACCAAAAAAATATTTTTATAGATAGCCTGAATTCAGCGACGCCCTGAGTAACTGTTTGGCAATTCGTAGATTCCTTGAGAAAACGATGGCTTCCATCTACAGGGCTGGATGAGGGTAAGGTAACGTGATGATATGCTGATATCGCTCGATAAATCTCGACCCTAACGCAGAATACAAGACATGATCTACCTCTAACAGAAAACGCAGTTGTAATACGAAGAATCGTTAGTCATCGAATTAAAATTAATTAAGGTTAATCTCTTTAAGATGAGGTAGATGCGGAAAGAGCACTATTCCGAGAAATCTATCTGAATAGTGACTCGATGAAGTCACCAGCTGTGAATAACTCGGCCGTCAGGAGAAATGCTAGATGGAAAAATCGGCAGAAGAAGAAAGGACAGTGAGCCAAGGCATCTCTAATCGGCATTGAGCCGCCCATTAGAGCGAAGAAAACCTGTTCGATTGAACCGTCCTATGTGCCATAATCCACAGCATCGAATAACGGTCTGCTACCGAAGCTGAAAAGAACAACCTGACTCTCACGCAAGGAACGAGGGAGCGCGAGGTCAGTGATTGCAATCACAATCTGAGTGCACAAATTGACCAACGTACTGGATTGACGGATGTGATTTCTGCCTCATACGACGTCAGTGGAAAAGAAAACACGGGTCGGTTATGTGACTCTCCTAAGAGACGTGAATTGTTCGAGGTGAATAATCACTAACTGGGTTCCTCTGGACAACAGTCGTCTCGGTGGTCTACCAGCGACACGTTGGGACGATCCGATGACCAAGGTATTTGGCAAGGGTGGAGGCAGAAGGAGCACAACGATGAAAAATGTAGGAGTCAAATTGTAAAACCAAAAATGTTGACTGTCTGAAAAATTTTGTCCAAGTAAACAATGTACAAAAAAGGCGTAACATTGAAGCATGTATCGTGAATGAGAATCCTTCGGATAGACGGTGAAACGCCATGAGCGGACCCGATGAAGTTCACAAAAACAGTAACATTTGAACGGCACCTGGGAATCATGCCTATGGCAGTGGAAACAGATGGGTTCAATGATTTTTCGACAATTTGCAATCCGTCAAAAAATTACGGATCAAAATCGTTATGATGACAGACACCTATTATAACTCAAAAATGAATAAATTACTGCCATCATGGTCCAGAGAAAAGAAAAGAGATTGCAGCCGCATCTCTAACACAGAGCAATAAATAAAGCTTTTCCAATTAAGCAACTAAACCGAATTATTTTAAAAGTTTCCAGCATTGAAAATTTCAGACAAACTGAAAATTGAATAATTAAAGAGTTTCCTTTCTTTCCTCAATCGAATTTTATGCCCGTCACGTTGAAAAGCAGCAAAAAGTATGGTTTTGAGAAGTTATCAAAACAGTGGCGAGGTAGGAGGCTCGTAAGAGGTGCGCTCTTAACTCGAACTCTGGGGACACTGTGTTCGACTCCTGCGGTGGGCAATCTTTGTGTATATGCCATGAATTCCGTTGAACAAAAAATTTATCACACGTCGCTAGAGCGGGGTTACTCGGTCGATATAGAATCGGACTCAGAGCCGAGAAGTTCCAGGGTTGCAGCCTCGTTGGGGTCACACGCCCTTCTTTCTTTTGAGGTTGTTAGATGAGTACCAATATGATAAATAAGTTGGAAGGAAGCAAGGGAATACAGACTATGCTTTGGCACACAGCTGCTGTAGCATCTTCCTTCATAAACAGTACACTTCCGGCTGATCAGCGCCACCGCCATTAAATTTTATTAAAACAAGGGTGCTAGAATTTGCTGCAACATATAAGTGTGAAGATGAACCATCATTTCGACACTACATACTCACCGTCCTCTCTGTCTTTTCCTCTGATTCGTCTTACTAAGGAAAGTTTTCAGAAACCTCAGGGCACAAATAAGACAAAGACCAATATTCAGAGGATCAAAATGATTATATGACGTGCAGCGCAATAGAAGGTCGATTAAATGATAATTGATAAACCGATATATTCGTTCTTCAGACAAATCACCATATTTGGCTGCGTATAAAATCGCTTCTTTGTGCTGATAATATTCTTTCATATTTGCACAATTCCGTTCTAAAGTCACTGTACCAACGTTACGTTGAATGCTGTAATTTATTTCCGATAACACTGTAAAATATGACTTTAGGCAACGTTTATGCTTTGCATAGTTCAAAGGGTTTCACTATTAACTATTGTATTACATATTGAATATTGAAGACAGCTACTTGAGCGCTGGGCGTGAATGAGATCTAAAGTGAGATCATGTTCATCCACTTTATCGATTCTCACGCGACCGAAATCTGGTATTCCTCAATGGTGCAGAGCACCCAAACCGGTACAATAATATTTACGGTTATTGTGAAGGCAATGAGGGCGATCGGTGATCGACGGACGTATCGCTGAGTGCACTACAATTGCGGTAATGCGCGCCGGGAGCATTCCGCGAAATCGACCCGGCGCGAGGAACAATGGCCGGCGATATGAAAGCGACCAGCGATAATCGGATAGTAATAATTGGCCGAAAAAGGCGACGAAGGGAAATCTGTCGAGCGCCACCTATTAACCTCAGAGATCAAGGTCAAGACCACGCCGCCGAGATACGAAACGCTTTGAACGGGCCGTCGATCATGAGAATGCCGTCGCCGGCCGTTGTGCGGAGACCAGGTACAAAGCATTGTTCTCTGGCTGCCGGGCGACCGGGAGGAAATTACCTCGAAAACGGCCTCCACCGACCGACGCGAGTCGTTGGTGGGCAGACCTGAGTACACCGAACTACGTCTACGCAAGAAATCGACGTTTTCGCGTCAGCAGTAGGATAGAAAAGACACTACCGCAGCTCCTCAACTCTGCATTTGT
>UZAM01007620.1:7522-18004 GCA_900618415.1 Soboliphyme baturini
ATACACTCATCGCCTTGACTGCGCTTGACCATTCCATCCATATACAGCACACAGAAGAGGTGGCAGAACGCCACGCCACTTTGACGGAGACCAGTGCTAACACTGAAAGGTCTCTACTTAACGCTATTTAGTTTGACGCCTCACCTACAGTCAATATATAATGATCTGGACGGTTCATTGAAACGATCCCATATGTTTGCAAGCGTATCCATGGCTTGTTACGAGAGATCTAGTGAAAGGCTTTCTTCATGTCAACAAAGCGCATATAAGCCGGATGTGCGAACACCCATGATTTCTCAGCAATTTAATGTTAGGCGAAGATCTGTTCAGAGTTGCTTCGGCCTGACCTGAAGCCACACTGCTCTTCTTGGATCTTAGAGTAAGGCATTCCTGGCAAATCTTTTCAAACACTATTGCATAAACTTTTCCCTGGATGCTCAGCAACTTCGTGCCCCTTTGATTATATCAGTTCCCTTCTTGAACCGGGTCACTGTCATCTCAATTTCCTAGTCCGCTGGTGTCTTCCTCGTAGCCATTGCAGTTTGACAAATACGTGTAAGCCAGCACGTGCCTTGTTCGCAAAATGCTTTGAGCATTTCATGGCGGATTTCGTAAACTGCAACAGCTTTTACACTTTTCAATCTTTTCACAACTTGTGTAATTTCATCTACAGAGACAGTAACATCGCTGCTGCTCTACAAGCGAGACTTCCTGCGGTTGTTCAGAATTAAGGAGTTCCTGCAAATACTCTATTCATCGCCAGTGAATGTCCTCCTCGATAAGAGAGCGACCAAACTTGTTCTTCATATTTCTTACGCTGCCCTTCTATTTGCCTCAGAGCCAGCAGATGGTCTGCCAGAATACCTTGTTTGCCGTTTCGAAATTCGACTTCAACACATTACCAAACTTCTCCCAAGAATTAGCTTTAGCTTTTGCCACTGCTTTCGCTGCCTCCTTGCGCGTTTCTAAGTAGGAAAGATGATTAAAGCAATTAAAGCGTCCTTAAGTTATTTGGCGGTTAACATGGAGCCATTCAACCGATTGCTGATTTGCTTCCGGTTACTCCATTCGTCACTATTGCCTCATATTTTTGCTGTTATAGACCGGCTTACTTGCTGAGAACATCTGCACTGTATATGTTCTGTAGATACCCCAAATGTCATTGTGAGAGGACTTATAGTCAAATGGCAGGAAGTGAAAGTAAATACAGAGGAAAAAATTTACAATAATTTCTGTTTTTTTCTGATTGGGTTTGAACTCGGGTATTCTTTTCCTACACAGATTTACCGTGTAATCAGAAGATGAACTTGTTGATCTGATTGGCCCTTTTGAAGCTCATGTCATGCAGCAGGAAAAATAAGATCAATGCCTCATTCGAGTCGACAACAACATATTTTACCGGGTGTTCGGAGGGTAGACGGTATAGTAAAACGATTTTCTTAATTTATGGATAAAAGTACGGAATCTGGTCTCATGTACATCCATCTTTCGTTTGACCCTTCTTCAGATATCTGTCTTAAATTGTAAAGGGGTCCGTCGCCACCATATTACAACTGTCTCGCTAGCTGAACACTTCACGGATGCTATAAATTCTATAAAGGGAATAATATTAATGTTGCAGGTAAAGTAGTTTTACCAGGGTTGGCACCCAAAATGGAGTACTTTGTAATCGCTCGCAAACAACGCTTACGAATAGAGAAGATTGAAAGAAATGTTGAGTCGATTTCCTTGAGAGTGCTCCTAACAAGGACATGTCTGATAAAGCGTATAAAGTAAATATCACAAACAGTTAAAATAAGATGGCGAAGCGTACTATAGCAGTAACTATTAAGTTTATAGTGAAACGAATCCTGACTTTTTTTTAGATATTTGCTAATCACTGTGGGTATGGTACTGATGAAATTAAACGAGGTAGATCGAGCCGAAACTCTCAAGGATTTGGTGGAAATGTGCACTGGTGTTCAGCATCCGCTGCGCGGTCTTTTCCTGCGAAATTATCTTCTGCAATGCACTCGCGACTTCCTCCCTGATCAGAAAGAGGACACGTAACGCAGAAGCATCGGTACTGATCTAAACTCCTTTTTCATTCGTTGTTATTTCGTTCAGAAACGGTGACCCCGAAGCAATGATGAAAAATTCAATTAACTTCATTCTGGAGAATTTTGCGGAAATGAACAAACTTTGGGTGCGAATGCAACACCAGGGTCAAAGCAAAGAAAAGGAAAGGCGAGAGAAGGAACGACGTGAGCTTCAGATTCTGGTTGGCACAAACCTCGTTCGACTGTCACAACTGGAACATTTAAATTTGGAAATATACAGAAAGGTTAGCTAGCGCGTAACCCACCCCTTCAAATCTAGTTCATTATTGTGTTCTTTGATATACATGAGCTTTGTCCATGCACACCTCTATCTTCTTCAGACAGAAAGACCTGCTTTCTTGCCGCAGCAGTATAGAAGCGTATATTATCGTTTTAGATTAGATGGATAGCAAACGAATAGCGGGTCACGCTTTTCTCCATTAAATTCTGAGTTCATTTAAACCGGTAGGTCCTGGCAGAAGAGCAAACATACATTGGCAGACATTCTTAAAAACCAATTCAATTCGATCCAGACATAGCGGCTTTCATTTTTCGTTTCAAGATGATTGATATTACAGTGATTTACTTATTTCTATGCAAGTTTATTTTTTCTCACTGGTTTCATCGTTAGTTTACAAGATACGTTTGTTAAAATTATTTTTAAAACTTCAAACTGGAAATTAGTTTTTATTAATTATCAGTTTGCATAGACAATTCTCCCGAAGATATTGGAACAGGTTGTCAGTTGCAAAGACCCGATCGCCCAAGAGTACTTGATGGAGTGCATAATTCAGGTGTGTTAGCAGGACAGTTTTTTGCCTTGACTTTTCATCTGTTTCAATGTTTTTTTTGTTTTTCCAGGTGTTTCCCGACGAATTTCAGGTCGGGTGTTTGAATGTATTTTTAAAAGCATGCGCTGAAATGCATCCACTCGTAAACATAAAGAACGTGCTGAGTGCCGTCATTGACCGGTGAGGAGTAACAGTCACGAGACGCGGCATTTTATCCATCGCGTATCTGACAGACTTGTTTTTCAGCCTGACAATTTACGGCTCTACTAAGGAAGGTCGCCTCCTGACCGAGGACATCAAACTTTTCGACGTCTTTTCGCAGTACGTGTCGATGATCATTCAGTCAAGACAGGACATCGCCACTGAGGACATTATTGCGCTCCAAGTGTCGTTGTTGAATTTGTCAATGAAGTGTTACTTCGAGCGGACCGATTTCGTTGACAAAGTGTTCGAAACGACGACCCAGTTGTTCCAGCGGGAACAGTCAGAAAAGTAAGGCTCAGAATTGCAGCGTAGTTTCCGTTGCAGGTTACCTTTCTGTTAGTTGTAGAAGCGTATAGGCTGTATCGTCCTTCTTCCATACACATACGTGTTTCTCTCATGGATACTGTTCACTAACTGCGGACGCATTGGAGTACAGTACAAAACAGTACAAAAGCGCCACAGACTTTGAGCAGACCTTCAATGCAGCACTGAACTATTGTGTATTTTGAATCCAAGACTGTTTCTTGCGGGTGAGAGATGACGAATGTAGGCAGCTTATCTGTCCAAGCTCTGTTAGGCATCGATGACACCCACAGCAACAACGTGCTCTTAAAAAAATTTCTTTATACAGATATACATAAGCAAAGCTTATGTTCACTAAATAGGCGATATTAGTGTCGTTTCCTGTTTAATTAGATCATGGTATAAAATATTTCACGCCATGTAATATAGCTTCAACTTCGAAGCGATTTCAGATTGCAGTTAGGGTAGTGTACCTCATTCCGTAGCGAAAAGGAAGCTGTGTGATGTATTTGTGAATCCTTCGACGATAAGTGTCAGTGGTGAACCGCAGTCTGCCAGTCTGAATTCGCGGCCAGAAAGTTCTTTCCCCTAACACAATTACTTTAAAATTTTGAGAACAGCAGTCAGCCTTCAACACAGTTCTGAGAACAGCACAACCTTGTTAGTAGTCATTTCAAGGCCAATGAAGGTTCAGCTTCCTGCTGTCTTTGCGGTTGCAATACCGTGTTTCATTTCTACCAAGTGGACATTAAAGATTGTTCTCAGAATTGCTTTCCATAAAGATATATTCCTATACTTGTAGTATAAAGCCTTACATACCATGCTCACTTCGTTTGCTTCACTCTAACACATGGAATTATCAACCTTAAGGGAAGGTGATTTAGAATTCCTTACAACGGTTCTGTTGGTAAGGAACTGACAAAGCTGTGTCGTATCCCGGTGGACGGCTACAACAACGTGCTCACTTTACTGAAATTACCCAACTATCAATCAACCCTGGAAGTGTTTGACTATCGGGGTAGGATTCAGGTGAGCTGATCATGGGAGTATGCAGATCTCTACCAAGTTTTCATTAATCGATATTTCAGAACAGCTTGTACATTACTGCCAATATGCTGTCAAATGAGACAATGGTGATGACGGTCGAGGAGACGAACAGTCTGTTGACGCTGCTCGGATCCATGATCAAGGATCAGCCGGATCAACCTGCGGATCTGGCGTCAAGTGATGAATTTGCTGAGGAGCAGAACAGTGTTGCAAGAATATTTCACCTGCTTCGTTCACAGGATGCTGATACTCAGTACCTTGTGAGTTATCTTTTGTGGAACGCTAAGTGTATAATTTTATGGCCGGCATTCCGCTTGGTCCTTTGTAACGGAGGAATTACTATCATCAGAAATTTCGGTAAGGGGCTTATTTTCCACTGTTCTCGTTAAACAGGGCCTCCTGTCCATATGATAATGAATAGGTATTGACCAGAGTATTAAGTCGGTTGTCATAGCATAGGTATGATTCAGCATATTTGCCCCTAATCCATATGATCACCATGAGTGATCACCGCACATTTTCTTGATTCGGTTCTTTGTTTGGGCAAATCTAAGTACTGCTATCAGTACTATCCAAAGATTGCAAAATAACGATAATTTATATTGGTTAGCTGCGAAATTGGCAGGAAAGGTGATGAATCAGCAGCCGCAGACAATATGATTAAAAATTACCGCGAAACCTGGCAGCGGTGGTGTGACTTGGAGAGATCATGCCGCCATTAAAGAAACATGCTGCCAAGGCTAAAGGAAACATGCCTTGTCACTTTCCATTTTCTTCTCATAATATATTCTTTCGAATAAGATTTTTACTGGTACGCTGTTTTGCATTCTGTTTTTGCGTGGCTGTGGCTTTGTCTATAGTTTTGTATAGTTTTCTGTTTGTTTTCATCGGTATCGTAAGTTCTTATTTCATTTGCGCAGTTTTGTTATTTTGTTTATGCTGAAAAGATTCGTTCATCTTGTGTACTAAATAAACTTTCAACTCAGTGAAGGCATATCCTGAACCTTCAGAATTACTACTACCACTACATCTGAGATAAGGACAACCAGATGTTAGGTATCTTACACCTATGGCAAATTTGTTTAAGCGAACAACGTTTTGACTCTAAACCTGAAGTGATAAGAGCAATCTCATTAACAGAGAATGACATTTTAATGGATTGATTTCCTTTCTGGTTTTATGATATCCTCCTGAGGATGATTTCATTTTCTTTTGGTGACGAGCTTTAAGGCTAGATTTAAATGAATGATTTTGAGAAATATTCATTGTTTCTTTTTCTGAACCTTTGTCTATCAAGTTCCTTGCTTTTAGATACTTCATTGCGCCAGAAAACATTTTGGGGCTGGCGGTTCAACGCGAATCAAATACGTTTTAGTCCCCATTGTTTTCGAAGCTTTCCGCTTAGCAAGGGAGTATGATAAAAGTGAGGTCAAGGTAAACAGTTTTTTCTACATTTTAAAGTAGCTTGTGCAGTTTGTTCATATTTGTTTTATTGTAGATTTTGTTGCTCATTTTTCTCTTAATTTCGTTGTTCTTTACGTTCACATCCGTCTTTAAGGATGATAAATGGGAGAAAAAGATCAAGGTCATTTTCCAGTTCGTTCACCAGACGGTTTCGGTGCTGATGAATGACGCGCAGTTTCCTGATATGGCATTGCGATTGTTCTTGCAGGGGGCGTGCATCGCTGACGAAATCAAGTTCGAGTCACACGAAATCGTCGCATATGAGTACATGTCGCAGGTAATGTGATCGATGATGAAAACTATGACTGCGTAATGGGGGTTTTAAGTTTATGGCTTGCGCATTTATGCACCCGCATGTCTGTTTCTTTCAGAACAGCTTCATGCATATCATTCGTAAATTGCGAGAAAGCATTGGATAATGGCAGAACAGTGCGATTCTTTGCGCGCTGGTAGCACAAGTGATCGAACCTAACGACTAATTTAAACCTGTTCTATCGCAGATCTAAGACCCGGAGAAAAAAGGTGTCTGATAACGAGCAGATCTTGAGTCATTAATGAAGAATTCATTTCAGAGCTCATAGGATTGCATAGAAGCAGAAAACGACTAAATGTTTAAAATTTGTTGGCGATATCGTGCTTAATACAGATAAATACGGTCTTTTCTCAGTGTAGGCTGTATGGAAATTATTTTCCGCATGAGTCTTGTGAAAACTAAATGGTTCACCAATAATTAAACGCAAGAGACCGAAGTGCCCATCATTAAAGCAAGGGTAGAGAAGATCCTCGGTCACCATAGGCAGAACACGCTGACGGATGGAGAACATTAGAGGATAGAGTTAGTTGGTATAACCACAACGTTATTCATTGGATTTTGGAAGGACAGCTCGACAATGAGCTGAAAAATCAGTTCTTCAGCATCATCATACTGCTCGCGGTGTTTTCTTGGAATGAAACATAATTCATAATCTAATAAGATGAAGGAACTCTAGTGGCTGCGGCAACTGTGCGGACCTATCAACGCAAAATTCGACGGAAGGTCAGGCGCACGCAAGTATGCAAGCACAGATTGAGAGTTTAGATGGGCAGAACTACCGTAGCTGGTATTGAGGAAATTAACTTCTTGTAGTATTATTCATATTTCCATCTATAGAAAAATGGACACATAGTGGGTGCCCAATGAACGAAGCAAGCTGACCGTTAAATAAAATTTGCCATCGTCGTTTCACGTTTAAGTTATCTGTCATATGCCAGAAAAAGTATTCAGTTGATAAATTATGGGCCAGTATCGAAAAGCGCTTCAAGAAGCGTTTGGTAAATGTTAAATCCACTTATGTTTTACCCACCGTTATGCTGTGTTGTCATTAGATGGCTACGATGCTGCTCTGTGGTATTTTAACACCTGCTTTCCATGGTTTCATTTCACTTCACATCTCGATTGAGCTTGTACAACAATTTAACTTTCATAATTTAGCATGTGACAGTGTAAACAGAGGATTATTTTAGACAAAGTATTTTAAAATGTAGGTCCATGTTTTGGAGTAGCTATAACGAATGGCAGAATTATCCTTCCAGTCTGTTAAGGGGTTCGTATTGCTTATGATTAATAAGTATTACATGGCAAGAGCATTCATTTCGCTCTAGCCACACAAACGAGTTGGCGTTCTAACTCAGTTACGTGATTTTGCGTTTGATGCATTGCAGGTGCCTGAATACCATGAAGCTGAGACCTGCTCAAATGGTACCCCTAGTCGTTTAGAAGCAAGGAGGCGGTGTAACGTCGCCGTATAGCCCGGTGTAATAACTTTCTCTAATCTTAGGCTAGGGCAGTATCATCGTAAAATAAGAAGCGTATTATAGATAGAGAATAATGATTTTTTTATTTGTTTCAAATGTGTTTGTTTTGGCCAAATTTATAACAGCAGCAGTTTTGCTATTTTAATTCTACTTAATATGTAATTTAGGCTATTTCGATCTATGAAGAAGAAATCAGCGATAGTCGTGCTCAGCTAGCCGCCATAACCTTGATCATTGGTACCCTACAGAAAATTTCCTGCTTCAGCGAGGAAAACTACGACCCTTTGCGAACTCACTGTCTTCTGCTTGCTGGAAAACTATTTAAAAAGCCAGACCAGTGTCGCGCCGTGGCCACTTGTTCACAACTGTTCTGGTCAAGTCGACTGGCAGAACCAAGCGACACGGTAATTCGAGAAAACTCGTTTGTGTTGCTGTATGCTTTCACTTTGAGACTGATTTTGTGAACAAAGTCGGTCAGTCAGGATGTTTAGATAACTTAAATTCGCTTCCGTAAAGTGGTTGACTCTACCATAATGCTCTGATGAGGATGAGCCGCAGGCAATTTGTTAGTCAGTCAGCCTCTCTCTCTAGCCAGATAGTCAGTCTCTCATGTAATAGCTGCGGCATTAATCCAGAATGCTGAGTTGTTAAGCTCATTATACTCCAGGTGATTATAACCACAAGGAACTGTGGTTCAGGAAATGTCGTATAAAAGCAAATACTGCTTCCATACACAGGTGTAGGGAACGTCGAGTTTTTTGAGCCAGAATCTGAACGTAAACTAGAGCGTAAACTTAAACTAGACCACTGAAGAACTAGATATATGCTGCACCCAATATAATACATCCCTGAGGTTATTTAGGCGTTTTCCGCAAAAGGTTTTCAAGTAATTTAGAGACGGGGATTAAATTATAGTTAGTAAAATCTTTAAGTTTACATAACTAACTTATCATTTAAATCGTTTAATATAAATCTAGCTAGTTTTTAACGATTATTGAACTTAATTTAAAAAGGTCTATATCTCCTGTAAACTTCTTTTTAAAGACGCCTAGTGTTAGCAACAGGTATTTCTTACATTAAGAAAATTTAAAATAGAACAAAATATTACCCAGATAATCTCGGATGGCTGCCAAAAACGGCAGCTTTTCGAATAAGTAATTTTGCTTTAGTGTTCGCCGTGTCAATTTAACATATGCATTTGAAAGATAAATTTGAAATACTTTATAGAAGTTGAGGATTTAGTGGTCATAGAAATGAGTAACAGTCCAGTTGGGTGTTCTCACGCTAATTTCACAAAGAAAAGAGTATGCCTTAATTATGCGGATGAATGTCATAGTAGTTGTATTTATTTACAGTTTGAGAATAGATCGCCATTGCGATGGTTCCACTGTTAAAAACTGTATGGTTTCTACAATTAACCTAATGGTAATGAAGTTACACGTACGAAAAAGTTACACGTATTCTAAATAAATCAGTAATTCTTCATATTTCTGATTCTGGGTCCGTAGTTATATGCGTAGTTGTTTGAATGGTTCCTGGTTCGGGACACCAAATGCAGCAGATGATAAACAGTTTAATGCCAACGCGTTTCACTGTACAGACCGCGGCGTCCTCGCAGTGTTCAGCCTTGTTGATCCTTTCAAGCTACAATGTGTAAAATCGTATCCAATGCGTCGTTTTGCTAACAACCACGTGATATATGCTTCAAAGCTAATATATCATCGTAAATATTAATGACTTCCTTACAATGACCTACCTGAAGCGAAGTCCCTAAACTAATCCTTTCAGTTTCTTTAAATTCTAAATATGGAACATTCGTCCTTGTGTTATTGCATCCAGTCGAGATTGTCCTACAGATAAATGACAAAAAATTTTAGGTGAAAGAAGGGGGACGCGTCGTAGAATGCCTGCAGAAGGCAGTCAAAATTGCCAGTCAGTGCATGGACCCCATCGTTCAGATGCAGCTGTTCACAGAGGTCCTAAATTGCCATTTGTATTATAGTGAAAACGGGTGTGCGGAAGTAAACATTTACGATTTATTTTTTTAACCAGCGAAAACCTATATTTTTCAGGTCACAGTAACTATTATCAATAAGTTAATGGCGAAGATTCACGAAACGTTGCAGCACTTGGAACCGAGTGTTGAAGTGGAGCAGATTTCGAAACATTACGAAAATACGGTTCAACATTTGCGGTTCAGGCGCGAAAACCCAACTGCTGAAGATCCTCTTGACCTCGCCGGATTAGTTTTATAATTTTATTGAAGTATCTGCTTTTGTTCGATAACTATTGTTAAGTACTTAAGAAATTTTTGGTTTTTAATTTATACATTTATTGTATAACGTAAGAAGCTGGGTATCATTTCGAAATATTTTTGGAATAGACTAAATTGTACTGAGAATGAACACACCGAATAAATAGATCTAAGTAAAAAGTCCGCCTTGTCTCTAAGTTATTCAGCTTACCGTCACACTTGTATGCCCCTCGAGTAGCTGCGGTAAACATGATAAACATAACTTAGATGACCCTTGCGAAAGAGATGTTAAAGGCAGGTTTATGATGTTTCCCTGGTTTACCTCACGTAGAAGCTCAAGCAACATGCCAGACAAAGCCGTTTGCTGGAATGAAGTTCCTTTTCGCCGAACAACTGAAAGGTGGGTCAAACCTTGTGCTGCATATTACACTGGATATTTAGCTACCTGGTTGGTGAAGGCGAAGAGCAACCAATGACACAAAGAGTGCTTGGCTTGCATCGGACAACATGGCTGAACGCCTCGTCCATTTCTAACATTACAAGATTA
>UZAM01007625.1:22402-34515 GCA_900618415.1 Soboliphyme baturini
GGTTGAAAATTTGGGTTGGCGTCAGGCAGGCAGCAGGCCGTAAAAACCAACGACAAAACTAAATGTGATGAGTCAACTTAGCTCTAGAAAGAATCTTAGGGCGTTCCCCACAGGCGACGTGCAGCAGCAAATCCTGGCGGCTGTGAGAAGTGAGCAACGGATCCAGTTCTTACCACGATGGCAACCGCAAACGGAGAGATTTACGTGCCGAAAACGAATCGAGAAAATGCGAATAGTTATTTGGTGGAATGTTGGAACAATGACGGGAAAGGGTGTGGAGCTAACGGAAGCCTTTTAAAGAAGAAAAGTTCAGATCGGTTGTACTCAAAAGACGAAATGGGAAGGTGAGAAGTAGAAAAAGATTGGGCCAGGCTATAAAGTTATTTACCGTGGAACATCAAGCAGGAGAAATAGAGTTGGAGTGGCAATCAAGAAGCGACCAAAAATAGGGCATTCGAAGTCATCCGAGTTAACGACAGAGTCGTGGGCGCTCAGTTGACTTTAGAATGTGATATCTTAAATATCACAAGCGCCACGCTCTTCAGACTAGCCAGAGTGAAGCTGAAAAGTCTACAGTCTGGGAAAGCCTAAACATGGCCCTGCAGAACATACTGCGAAACGAAAAAGTCATAATTGGGGGTGATCTTAACGAGTAGGTCGGGAAACTTCGGAGTTACGAAGGGTCAATGCCAGATACGAATATGATATGTTATCAGCAAAAACAAGTCAGAATACAGAGCGAACTATTTTAGTGGAGAGGACAGGTTGAAAGCTGTTAAACCAGTGATAGTAAGCGGGTTGCGTTGTTTCTGTCACGTGAAAAGAAAACTTATCGAGTATGTTGGAAATGTGACCCATACAATGAAACGCCCAAAAAATAAAAGGAAGATAAATAACGGGGAAGACCAAAGAGAATATGGCGTAATGTCATAAAGAACGATATGAAGCTGCGAGGAGTGACCGAAGATATAACTAAAGATATAAAAACGTGACTGGAAGTTGACTCGATTAGCGGATGCACGTTAAAAGGAACACACCGGGAAAAAGAAGACTGATACGGTACAGATATAATGAAGGAAAGGAAAAGTTTACAACCGTTGGAATGTTGGTCTTCCTTCTACTTTTACTCCTGGTACCGTTCTTTTCATGAAGTTAATGGTGGGGGCGCCATCTCCATTTCCATGCCATAAAGCTGGAGTACGTTTTTAGGCAAAACCGATAGCAGTGGCAAGTGCGACGTCTCCTGATTCTTTCCCACACAGTGGGAAACTTTGAGAGAAACAAAAATGAGTGACATGGATTGGGGCTTGAATCCAAAACCCCTTGATTATGAGATGACCCTACGCTCTACCGACTAGACTGCGCACCATCGATATGAAACAACGTGTAGTAACTTCCTTACTCAAGATAATTCGTGCCTAAGACAAAGACTGTCGTCCAACGATCTCGAATCCTACATTTCTAGAGTTCGTAGATTAAGCTCTATGCCACCACGCCAAGGTACATGTAGGAGACTAAGGCCTTGAGCTGCCAGATCATGCAGCCCCCTGGTAATCCGTATCACATACCTGTGCTGCATATGATGTCTGGTAACGAGTTAACTGATAACCGAGTCTCGTTTACAAACTTAAACTAAAGCGTTGCCTTTGTTCATTTTTCATTTGGCAGCATGTTTAATTAGTCATC
Source organism: Soboliphyme baturini (assembly GCA_900618415.1). Classification (NCBI taxonomy): domain Eukaryota; kingdom Metazoa; phylum Nematoda; class Enoplea; order Dioctophymatida; family Soboliphymatidae; genus Soboliphyme; species Soboliphyme baturini. Next base: position 24,089 of record UZAM01007625.1, read on the forward strand.
CCTAATTGAGGCTGATTCATTTATTTTCAAAGTCCACTATTCTTTTTGGGTAGGTGGGCGGAGCTGTAACTTCTTCAAGAGATATTTCCAACGGTCACGATTTGCCGCCAAAAGAATAAGTTCGGGTTCAGAATCCAATGTTTCACTAAACTAGGCTTGGCGAAGAAAACAGTACCACTCTTTCAGTAGGGCCCACTGACGATGATTTTGTCTCTGAAAAAATATGTACTAAGGTGGCGTTGTGTACCAATCATATAAATAGCAGTGGCTAACAGTAGTTAAACGAGTGACATCCTACACGATGAAATGGAGAGAACGATCAGGGCTACTTTATATATTAATTCTCATCGGAGGCATCGGAAAATTTTTCTACCCTGCCGCCTACCTTTTAAACAGGAGATGACCACTCTTGGGCTAGACTGATGGAAGCGGCGGCCGATGATTCACGGATAATGTCTGAGAATTGAAAACACTCGCATCCTTTATCGTTTGTAGTATTAGATCAAAAGCTGGAAATCCCACATGTTCATATGTGTTCACGTCCCTATCCATACAGTCAGTGGATGACCTCTGACACACAGCATAATGCAAGCTACACCGAGAAGTCATAAGAGGTCAGCCGAATCGACTTAACTCGGCTGACACCAAACAGGCTTTTTCCTCACGCTTGCCATACTCCTGACTAAGAGATCGAGAATTCTTACCTCTCCAGCAACATAAGCGACAAGTGGGTGTGAATTGCGCCATGACACTTGTGTCAAGCCTGCGCTCGTGAAGACAGAACAGTGTTTTACGGAGGCGTCTCGTATTATCTTGAACGAATGGGGTAAAAACGGTTTTTCGAACATCTGCCAAAATCTGTCATCAATATTACGATGAAAACATCCCTTCATTCGCTTGAAGCTGCAACAATGCTAGTTTACTTCGATCAGACGCGTGTTTAAATTTATACCTCATTTCTAAGTGAACGCACATTTCGCCACTAAGGCCAAGTGCGACCAATGCTAAGAGAGAATAATCGACAAAAAGGGCCTGACAAATAGAAATCGCATCACCCTTGCAGCGTACTTTCCTGAGAAGACGGCAAAAGTACTGGGCATCTGTGAAGAACTCTTGAAACTCGTTAGTACTGCAAGACACATCGATGACGGCCTTCTAAAACTGCAACAGGTAGAACGTACCGTCGTCAATATGAGTTTGCATGCCGCTGAGTATGCTAAATAAGCACTAGAAACTTCTAGAAAACCGCAGTACAAGGTATATTACAACACTTAGAAATCTGGAACGCGGGGTAAGGCTCTGAATTTCCAGAGTATTTGCGCAGTTCGTTGCAGTGTTATGTGAGTCAAGCATGTATTTACAGGTTAGAACAATACGCTGATTATCACTAACGCCGAGTTAGGAGTAGTTATTCTTTACATGCCACCTGTCTTCACCCAAATGTAGCGGAGTATTACCTGTGCGGCGTGAATTCCGGTTTGAAAAAAGTTAAGTGCCGATTGGAATTTGGCTCTTGCTGAATGCCAAGGCTGTCAGCAAGGCAAAAGGCAAATCAGAGATGACATTTCAGTCAGGTCAGACAGCGTTATTGCAGGCAGCTTTGTGTAGCCACAGATAACGATCATGAACTCAAATGTATGATTATGCTAATATATACACCCTCTTATCCTAATATTCATCGAAACTGCAATATCCCTCTGTCAAGATTAGAAGTGAGAATGAATTGACGTGTGTTCAAAGGCAGAAGTGCCTTTTGTCGGAGTCATCTTTGTCTTTGAATGACCTTGACCTGGCGATGACGTCGTTCACGTTTAGTTTGCTATTAGTGCTTCATATCTGCGATCAAGCGCCCCTGGATAATGACGTAATATGGGGGATTCTGACGACCAGATCAAATCGGTGGAACTCTGTGTCATAAATCAGTTCGTCAATTAGATCAAAACCGTTCGTTGTTCTTTGCCCACAGATGATTCGTGAATTCCGACAAGTTATTTTGCTTCTTGGTATTTTGACGATTTCGGCCTACGACGCTATAACAGTTCACATCACCGGACAACCGATATCATTAGTCTGGACAGACGGATGGAACACGAGTATACGCACAGTTATGTGCCATGGCTGAAGTATGTCCCCCTGAAAAGATACCGCAAATCAGTCGATCAGATGCGTTATTCATCGTTTGCCCTAGCGCATGGATCAGATCAATCGAGCAAACAGATAACTTAACGGCCTAAAGTAGAGAAATGGAAAGAGTCGTTAGGCTGCCAGAAACTCCCCTTTTCATACAAGTTATAAAATTGAATAATCAATAGTCATGATTCGTTCCGACGTTTCATGGTTTCAGAATTGGGTAAACAACGAGCGCGTGACTTTCAAAGCAACAAGCGATACTTCACCCCTAGTGATAGTGGCAGTGTTCTCGCTGTCGCACAGAAAACTGTCAGTTCCTAAACAAACATCGAATAGTGGGAACAGGGGAACAGACTTTCACAAAGCGTTAGTTTCAAAAGTATAGGTTCATCATATTAACCTTCCCTCAGTTGCTCTGACTCTTTTTCCTTATCTTCTGATGTGTTTACATTAAAATAAGTTCGTTATCACAATCAGCAGCTTCCACATTTTGCGGCCTTTTGGTCTCTCGCAATTTTGTATTGTTCTGTACCACACTCTGCCACCTCTTGTTTGGTCTTGCTTTTTTTCTTTGCTGGCAGTATCAATGCTTGGACCACATTTCCAACGTACTCGTCGGATCTTTCTTCACGCAGCCGAACCACCTTCTCTGTCATTTGTGCTACACCATGAGTGCTTTTTGTGAAGGTATTCCGGATGTGGTCCTTTTTCCCGGCAGCACATATCCATCTCGTCATTTGCATATCTACGGGGTTCAGCTATTGCTCTTGTCTCTTCTAGATAGCCCACGTTCCGCTAGGTACAGAAGTACCGGTCTTACTATCGTTCTGTAACCTTATCCTTTCGACTGTTTGGCATGTTATAACACAGTACACTGCTCACTTATACCTGTTTGAACTACACACTGTTTTCGGCCGAATTCTTAATCTAGTATCGACTTCCGCATGCATGTCTTCAACGATGGAAACAAGATATTTGAATTCTTGGGTATGAGGCTGCATGTTACCCACTACTCGCACAGACTGATTGGCTTTCCCTCTGTTCTTCGCTTTGAACTGGTACGCCGTGCATCTCCACTTGTGTTTGCTGTGACGAAGGCTGTACTTTTTAAAGACTTTCTGACATATGATTAGAGATTAATTTTGTATTTAATTTATTTTTTCGACACTGCCTCCTAAACTAAAATTTAGAGATCTTGTTCGCGAAAACCGTGCTTAAATCTGAAAAAATCGAAGAACGAGGCCACTGAATCAAAATCCATGCCATTTCTATCGGTACAAGAGTAAAATTAATTTAAAAAGGTCCAAAAGTTCTGCAAATGTTTATTTCGCAGATTCACGAATATATTTAGTGTTTCTTCTTTCCGCCACTGATGGCTGAAGGCAACTATGGACGGCGTTAGAGTCTGTGAAATTAGAAGAAGATTTTCGTGAATCTCTGGAATCACACTTTCGATTTAAAATCTACACCATGACCACACCTTACCATTTAGGCCGTTAAAACATTAGATCCGTATTGACAGTTAAGGCTCAGATATCGGAGAAATTCGATCAAGGTCAGAACATCGAACAGGATTCTGTGCTCAAGTATTGGATAAGCGAAACACTGGTTACATGCAGCATATCTTTAAGATACCCATTGCGACTAATTGAATCTTCGCCAATGGCAAAACTAGATTTAGATTCATTGAACTGCAGCCACTGTTGTCCACACAACTTATTTGATACTCACCGCTGAAGACAAAAGTGACGTTTGTCAATCATCACGTGTTACTGAAACAAATTTGATACAGAGTTGCAATAATACCTGTTTGGTTTAATTTCCTTGATAAATTATCTAAATTAATAAACTGAAAATCTAATCCTGCATCGTGCGCAGGATTATGCTGGTATCGTTAACTCTCCAAAACCTAATTTAATTATAAGTCAGTATTTCCTTGGGGAAATACGTAAACTTATTTAAGTGTTGGTGATGAGATAGGTTTTCCTCTAGCCAAAAAATTACCAGAAATGACAGCGGTGCAGGTTTTCAGATGCCATGTGTACTGGAACCTCGGACAAGTGGCTCTTTTGTGCAGTATGCCATGAAATCCTATTTTGGACCATCTATGCACTCAGTAAAATATTTTATCGTATTTTATAAATTGATTGGTTTTTAAATTTAGAGAAAGACTGGAAGTAATAATGTAATTTTTTGTGTCAAACCATCGATCGAAACCTAAAACACTGTTCACCGAAATTAACACGACGATCGTGTCTGTGCAAGAAGTTCTTGACTGCTGATTGAGCCTATCGTGTAACTTTACTCGAATTTAGTTATTATGGGCCTTACGACCAAACTTGTAATTTTTTACCTTTTCTAAAATGCTAAAATCCTTAAGCAACTTCTTAAGACTACAGGGTTTTGAACCGTTAAGAACAGTGCAGATTTTCTATCAGCCCGCTTTATAAATTTGTAAGTAGCGTCTGACAAGGTTGTTTATTCAGCAGGCGAGAGCATAAAATATCAAAATATGCTCATAATTATTGAGCTAGCTTTTAAAATTGCTTGATTCGCTGACCATCGCTTTGACCGTTTTGGCTGCACAGCGACGTTAAGGAGGACTGAGTCACGGGTATAACGTGAAGATCACGCACGGTCTCATAAGTCTACGGTATTGCAATTTGAACATGCCGTAATCGATAACGGAATATGAGTGCGCAAGGCGCTATCGACCGCCGACCGACCGACCGAAGTGCTACAACAGTGCAATCAGCGAACGCAATTGTAACGAGGTATCGATAGCTTATTCGTGCATCGGATTCGTCGATATGATTTGTCCACATAGTGATATGACCTTTGACATGCTCCCCCCCCTTCTGAAAAGGACACAGTGGGGAATCTAGACGGCCAGAAGAGTGTCGCTACTGGCGAAGTCGAGGCAGCAGCTGCAGCAGTCCATAGCTTGACTCGCGCGCACGGCGCGTGGAGGCTAGTCGAATAGCAGCGCGTCGAACAAAGAGCGGCATTCGTAACCGGCTTCTGCCACCTCTGTTTCGAACGAATTTTCGTCCAAGAATCAATCAGAAGTACCGAAGAGATTACTTTACACGATTAACAAGGTTAATATCCAAAGAAAACAGCTGCAGAAGTTACTTTACACCGAGATTGTTAAAAACACCTATTTTAAATCTGACTTGACACAGTGGAATTGTACCTTCTTCCATGTCTGTCCACAGCTAGTCGACCACCTCTACGATACGATATACGCTTCTTCACTCTGCAAGTTGATCGGAAAGGACTAGAATTTTGGCCGACACAAACAATTTATTCCAGCTATTGACCAATCACCGCTCGCTTTACAGCTATTAACCAATCAGAGCCGACTTGTTCGAATGGCGCGTTCCATGTGACACAGAAGTCTTCAGCATTGCTCAGTTGAACGAACAAATCGAAGTTGATCGATTTTGTCAAGTAGGTGTACCAAAGGCACTTTACATCATAGTTTACCATAAGACTCATTTTGAACTTTATCCGTGCAAGTATCGGTGTTTACATTAGCCGCTGTTCTTGTGCAAATAAGTAATTTGTTTAGGAAGAAAGGGAAACGGTGCAACAGTCGCACACTGAAAAGAAATTTTTGATTATATCGATTTTTCTTTCTTCACTTTCTTTTTCTTTTATCAAGAAGTGAAAGTACACTGAACTGTTCGATTTTCTACACTATTGCAGTGTTTCTACCGTACACATTGGAATGCTCAAGTCGAGTGTAACCTCGCTATAAAGCCAGGGGCCCTCCATAAAATCTTAGACTGCGAAATGAAGCTAGTTAACTACTTGATGATGTTATCATTTAAACTGGCCATGGAACTAGTCAAGGTAGCATGGTTTCTTTTATTCAAGCATAAAAAGTACTGCAGCAGCCTAAACGTTTTCTCTTTAGCTGTTGCAATACTGTTACTAATAGTAGCACTATTGTTACGGGTATAGCAACATTCGTTATCGCCATCACCACTTTACTAACCTTAGTGCTATAAATAATGATAGTGATGGCTACATTGGATATGAACTAGCAGTAACGGGGTTAGTTGTGATGATTCTGCTGTTGCCACAGTAACAGTTGAATTTCTAGTAGCGGTACAGCAAGTAAAAATAGCTAAATTCAATGAGCGCTTTCATTATTTGTCCTGAGAGCAATGTTGCTGATAAGAGTACCTGTAGTTATTCAAGTCATCCCTAATCAAACTACTGCTCTCCGTGCCGCCACAGCAGTACTGAAGGTGATAAAACTTGTGTCATGTGTATTACCCTTGTTCTAATAGCAACGGTATTACTATCATTCCTAGCAAAGTTACGTTCGTTACCATTGCTAATCGAACTGACCTCTATGTCATTGATGATGACAACAGCAATAATACTACCGGTGTGGTTATTACGATACTGTTGCTGATAGCAAGGCTAGTTTTATGGTTATTTACCTTATGTAGACTGGTGGTGTAGTGTGGTTTCGGTGTGATCAGCGGGTTTTTGTCAGTGCTGTCGGCTCAAAAGAGTGATCACCTCGATACGCATGTAGTTGCATCACCCAACGTCCTGGAACCGTGTGTTTCTCATGTATTTTATCAACTCATCGTAAACATATAAGATGGATGCTCAAACGAGACAATGTAAGTGACTCCGGTGTCATCGATTACCCCTAAAGAATCTCTACGACACTACACAACAAAATGCATACCTAAAGGTGGTTGGCAAACGGCGGCAAAACAAAATGTAACTTCGGGTGTGCAACTCCCGTCTAATCGCTGTGTACTTCAGATCGATCAGAATTGATCAACTTTACATGTTCAGTAATCCTGGCACCGTCCAAATTCAAGAATCATGGTTGCGGAAATTGCGGATGTGTGATAGTTTTGTTGAAATTGAGTACATTTCTTGCCATCGAATGTACGTTTCCTTCGTCGTCAAACATGCGTAAAATAAAGAACTGTATCCTGGATTAATAATCACTGGGGCTAAGAATCAAAGAATTTCGTTCTCCTTATCCCAACAGAATCTAGTCATCGAACGCAAACGAAAATCGCTTCCTGATTTTGCTTCTATTGTTCCTGGTAACATGTAAATCTCACTTGATTCCATCTAACATTTCTTGTAAATGTTGGCTCCCACGCTTGGTTGAGTAGTATGGTAGAAGCGGGTTATTCTAATAAAAGATACCAACCGCCATGACTTGTCCTCCATGATCACTTTTGGTCTGACTTATTTGGGCTGCTTCACAGCGCGCCCGATGGCAAAGAAAGATTGCCGTTTAGGTGCAAGGAGTTTCACTGCACTTGGAGCACCTGGCCACTGCCTGGTTCGACCAATTTCACCAATTTGCTCCATATAGTTTTGTGTAAGTTTATATGGCAATATAGTTATCTATCATTACGCCGATAATGGGCGCAAACATCATAGACGAGTTGACTTCAATGCTAGGGACTACGGAATAAAACGTCCTACATGACGATGGCACGAACCATGTCCACAACATGTCTTCTTGTCACTTGTCTGCGACCTCTGCTGAATTTCTTAGAGCATGCATACCGCTAACACTGGGTTTTCTTCAGATCTTGTCAAACGACCTCTAAGACGGAAAACGAAGGCTTGGAGCCTGTTCTAAGTTAAAGATGATTTATTAATAATTTTGAACGAAGTGCAATGCCTTCATAAGGAACTGTCAGCTGCGTTGTTTCCTAAAAATGTGAAGAATGGCAAGGGATTCGATTATTTCTATTCCAGTACTAGCTCAGGTACTAGTAGTTGAGGTCACTGAGGACGATATCTATTACCTGGTTAGCATTGAAGTGCCTAAAAGAACTTTACCTAGAATTATGGGGACTACCGCTGTGCATGCTGACCTCTTGTGATGCGGGTTTATTCGAAGTCAAGGCACGATTAACGCCCTGGCCACACTACTTTAATTGACTGCAAGGAGTCCAGGCGGTGAACATACTGTAGCTCGATCAGTGTTACTTCAGCTGAGCCTGCAACGCGATTGCACGGGATTTGATGGATGACGGAGTAAAGCCTCTGCTTGTTGCGATGCTAACAATGCATTTTAGTTACATTGCATAGTTTGTCAGTGCAGGAAGATTCAGGTTGAGTTCGAAAATCTTGTATGTTTTCATTGCCACAAGATTCTGTAGTATCGCGTTTTCATTAGTTCATATACCAGTAACTGCATAAACCAAATAATACTAATCTGAATAAAATTAGCCAGTGACATATTTCTGTTTGCACTTGCTCAGGATTATGCAGCATAACACAGCTGAGAAATGACATCCAGAATATCTGTATTTTGAGATTCATCATAGCCGGACTCAATTCGAATCTGCCTAAATCAAAAGATGTGGTATTTCGTCATGCACGTCTTAAAAACAGTGCTGTGTTGCGTGGATCAAAATTCAGTAGTCATAAGTAACGACGAATTCTGCAGGAAACCGGAAATCAAGTTCCTAAAAGTTATTACAGATGGTAGCATGTCACAAGTGTAGCTCAGACAGTATACAGTGCTGCCTCGTTTTTCATGCGGGTGACAAATTTAAGTACCATGAAAACTGGTGCAGTCCTTCAAAAAAAGTGCAGATTGCCTAACGCAGTATGCCGTGCTAATTTACTTCCCAAACCTGACCCACAAAAGTGGTCCATGTTGTAAACATGTATGAAAATGGTGGCCTTGCTTCGTGACCTAGACCCGAACGTATAGATGGATATAATCTGTCGAACGTATTGAGAGGTGGTGGAATCTGCGCCTTCACTTAGCTCAGCGATATTGGACGATCAGAAATCCTACATACGAGGCACTAGCAATCTTAATATCCAGATTACAGTCGACAAGAAACGATCGATTCTATCCATTATCGTCATATACTTATTGGATTATAAAGGTGAGTGTGAGTCACTTCTTCGGCAACTCAATTTTCACTCGCAGCTTTGCCTGTCATTAGGTTATATATCTCGTATACGGTAAAAATTTCTAAGAAAAATTCGGTGAGGTGTTGTAGTCGAATTTACACACGGCAAACATTGCGTTCTGGCAGGCTATCTGCCCTCCTCGGAAATGGAAAGCCGGTTAGTCTGTTAGTTGTGAATGAAAGTCCGGACCCCTCGGCGATGGCCAGAATAGCTAAAGCAGCTAATGAACCTCTGCAGTCACAGTAAGATTCGCCTGAACGACCGTGCAGTGCTTTTAGACATACTAGCTTCAAAAATGGAAAGGCGACTGGAATCGCTGAAATCCAGCCTGAAGTGCTTGATGCTTCAGGCTAACAATATGCCTTGTGGTCAACATGCTTCCGTGACACTGCAATAACTGCGATGAAGCTACCGGTGGTCTGGAAAACTGGAGTGCTAGTACACTGTTCCAGAATGGAGATCATAGGTAGTGCTCCAGTTATTGGATCACTGCCTCGATGAGCCTCGCGGTAAAAGTCGTAAAGGTATTATAAAGGAGATGCCACTCTACGGTAGAAGAAGAATAGTGCGGCTGCAGATCAGGCCGAGGCATTTCCGACCAGATCTTAGTGTTATTTAAGGTTATTGAAAAATCTTGGTCATTTGCTCATCCTATTTACATGTGCTTCGTTGATCTGGAGAAAACTCATGCGTGGATCCCGCGCAATAGGCTATGAATGTGCCTGGAATCGATAGCCAGTTGCTACGAGCCAGCGAATCAAAGTATTATGAACATAGGTGCTGCTTTAGGGTAAATGGAGCAAAGTCGTGTTTCTATTGGACCATGTCCGATTTGAGTTTCACATGGATAAAAGCTCAGAAGTCGCCTGGGTGACGAGAGAATCAGTGTAGTAGATATTGGGACGATAGATTCTGTTTTCAGATGACCTTGTTTTGCTAGCATACTTCAAAACTGATTAGCCACGCTCTCTGGAAAGGTGTGTAGCCGGGTGAGAGGTAGCGGCATGCGTGTGAATTTTCGCATAATCAAAGCCTATCGTTTCCTCGTCCTCCTGCACGCTTCGCTACGCCGACAAAGGAGAAATAACGATTAATTATCCGTATTTAGAAGTATAAGAAAGCAGTTTTTTTTGCATCACCTACATGAATTGTGGAGGAGAGGCATGGCACACTGAAAGGATTGATGTTGCTGTTTTGGCCAGTCACTTATTTTAGTCAGCTTGACTAACGAAATACCGACGTCATTAAAATCGCGAACGGACGATGACTACAATAATTGATACTTTAAGTGATAAGTAAACTCCGCCATGGCCGGTCCCAAGCCCGGATGAGAAAGGAGGAGGGTTGGAGACCGTGGCAAGTCT